>JARLTB010000442.1:8582500-8722500 GCA_030141615.1 Unio pictorum
CAAGAAGCAAAGTCATCCACAAAAAGATGCAAGTTTCCACACATGGGTCTTCAATGGCCCAATGACATAAACCTTTTTCTGCTTTACTTCGATTAAAATGGTAAATATGGATGACGAACGCACAAATAGTGATGACGGCGACTGCGGTCAAAGTTCGGCGGGTACTAAACCAAGATATTTTTATAAATGGAAACCAGACACAACTAAATCTTTGAAATCCGAGCAGCAATGTCTGCCATACGGACACCGTGTGGAAAGCCTTAGAAATGTAAAGCTTAGAGATCATAAATGCCTCACACCAGCCTTCATTTAGGCTGACCCATCCTAGCTTTGCACTCATGAAGACATAAATATATGTAGGCAAGGTGACGAATCCAGTTAGAGAGTCCGATATTGCAATGAAAAGAAGGATTAGGTTGGTTGTTGTTCTCATGCTTTTTCGGATGAAAACGGCTACAATTAGCACATTTCCAAGAGCTGTTATGATAAGAAGTAAAGTCCAGACGTAGACATATATCTCCTCTTCAAAATCATGCACCTGGAAGAAGAATTCGTCATAATAGGAATGATCTTGCACTGAATACAAATCATCGTTGCGAAGATTTGGATGCAGATGATGATTGTTATGGCTACCATTCACTGTAGTATTATCCGAAGAATTTCTCCAGGATATGTCATAATCTGGATGCATATCAGACCCTTCATATTTGTCATAGCTGTTATTTCTATGTGCCATCTGCATACGTTCAGCTGTGTGAATCTTTCCAAATCTGAAAATATTTTAAGTAGGTATATTTACTATACTACCAAAGCAATATTTCTTTCCATCACGTAAATTATTATAATACGCATTTAGACGATAACATCACATCTCTAATTAATGAGCGTGATAAAAATCGTTTATATCATTCCTGTATACAGCGTTTCCCCTATTAGAACGTTTGACTTTAATAACCTCGGCCAAATTCCTATTTACTATGTATTTCAAAAGCTTTGACATATTGTTCCTTTATTACAACGTTTAAGTGGTTATATCGTTTCATCTGTGTGGTTAACCTAACTAATGGCATAGTTATAACGTGTACAAGTACATATTAACCATACTGAAAAAACAAACAAATTAGGATGCAATATGTATCGGTTATAACTTTCTAAATTGCCCCGACTTCTAAAATCACGAGGTATGTCGTTATTGAATAGGGAGGGAGGGGGTATTGGGGTAGATTTATTTGGAATCCAAGCCCCTAGAGTTCCTGGCAATGTTTTACATATTGTGTATGGTTGTTATACTGCTATAATCAATCAATAAATATAATAATAGTTTTCTATCCTTGTAAAATATGAATCAATGTTTGGGGAGTTGAACCACATTGACCAGAAAAGGAAAACAGAAAGAAAATATAATTAACACAATATAACAAGAACAAACTAAAGAACATATCGAAATATATTAAACACGAACTAACGAATATAATATATCTAAATCAGTATGTATGTGCGGAATTAATATGTAAATGAATTTAGTATGCAACTGGTAATGGAATAATGAAATTCATCATTGTGAGAATTATCGATATCGCAAAGATTACGGAACGACTTTGGGGATTATTTTTCTGTTCCCATTTCGAAGATTTATCTGCCAATATCTCTCTCTCTCTCTCTCTCTCTCTCTCTCTCTCTCTCTCTCTCTCTCTCTCTCTCTCTCTCTCTCTCTCCGTCTCCACATTTCGATTACATGTTAATATGAAGCCCGTTCTGAATGCATTGTGAGGTAATGAAAGAATATCAATAAACAATAACAAAAACCAAAATTAAAAATAAAATTATTAAATGCGTGTCAGGTTGGTTTTAAGTATTAGTTGATTTAAAATAATTATCAGCACCAACCACACAATCTGACAATACCTAAACCTAACATGGCCACATTCTATTCCATTTGCACTGTCGTGTTCTTTACATATATATTATCTATACTTTGCATGATTCTATTTTAATTACATTGAATATTATAACCGTGTAAACAACCGATGTTAACTCTCATCACACGCATGCCTAGGTTTGGCAACATTCGAGAAGACCCATCGTAGATAAGTGTTGATTGAAAATAAAAATCAAAATTCGGATAAAGTCACTCTCATGAAACCATGATATTAATTCATAAAAAGACGTTACGCTTTGAAAGCGGTCTAGATCCTTCTGATATCAATATGCATAGAATGTGCATTAAGGCAAACCATTATTGTATATAACACTAATTATTTTGAACAAAAGACACGACACAGTTTATTACATAGAGCCTGGATGACAAATATTGGTACATGTTATTGTAGTACATTGTCAAAGAATTATCTGTGCAGTAATACATTTTAATGGTAAAACAATGTATTGACACAATGGAATCGAGAAAAGTCAGGGAAACGGTCATTTGCCACCTTTAAATAAATTTATTCAGGAGAAAATCTACATTTATTTAGAATTGTATCTAGTATCCTAATATTGTTAAGAGATACAATCCGTGACAATATAATGGTTCGACTTATTGTTTTAAATTATACATCGAAACAAGTAGATATCGTTTACTATGCAGAGAATGCACAAACAGTAGCATAATTCTAACGTATATATTTTGAAAGCATTTCATACATTACCCAAGTCAGACAATTTCCAAGTCTCAGAAAAATATGACTTCCTTGAAATAATTTTCAAACTATTGCACATTAAACGACCCTCTTTCAATCATCGAATCAGGAGATCTCACAATATGTCCAGTTCACACAGGCGTTGTATATATATATATATATATATATATATATATATATATATATATATATATATATATATATATATATATATATATATATATATATATATATATATATATAACGTGTCTCATACCCGGAAGTACTTGTATTTAACACGCGCAGTTCCATGCCTAAAATATCGTTAAAGTGGCCACTCCCGCTCACCCTTTATCTCAGCAGTAACGGGGATTTGGATGATCCCGTGTTCCTGGCTGAAAGGGCAAGTTGACACTGGATCTCCTCGTAAGGAGAAATTTAAAATTAGTTGCAACTATCATAACAAGGAAAATGTACTTGTTTCGTTATCTGTTTCGTTAATATAGTTGTGGGAAACAAATCTAGCCATGTGCGTGGGAATGTAACACAAAGACAATTTGACCTGTCGTCAACAATCTTCGCTTTTGCATCACAACTGGCCCAAAAATGACGATGTGTTGCGGTCGGCTGTTGATACCCGTATATTCTTTAGTCGGAATGAGAAGGCCATAAATCTGCCACTATAAAAACCACGAGATTATCTTGCTGTCCAAAATCCAAGTTCAATATGGTCTTCGATTACTTGACAAATGCGCTGTACAAGAACGCGATATCCGAGGTCTAATTTAAACTTATCTTCAACAAGAATGAAATATATATGTTGCTGCCAGAAACAATATAATGTCCACAAGAAAGAAGGTGCCTTCGACGAATATACAGAAAAGGAACTATTTCACCACGTAGGTAACAATGCTTCATTAAAGCTCTTAAAAAATGATTTCAGCAGTCATTTTATAATAAATTGCGTGCAACAGACAGGCATGTGAGAATCATGTGGATAACAGGTTTCATGCATGATGCACATCCCACATCGAACGATTTGACTTTCAATAACAAATGGAAAAATATTAATGTAAATGACTTTTTTTGTTATGATCGCATTCACACAAAAACGAGCTCCAGCATACTTGTATTGATCAATAGCAAAGGATAACTCTATAGAGAATAATAATAAAAATAATAATAATAATAATAATAATAATAATAATAATAATAATAATAATAATAATAATAATAATGATGACATTGTATAGCGCCTAATCTTTAGAAGCTCTAATCTCCTTGAACCATCTATAATGATATTACAACACGAGAAAATAAATGACACACAACAAATATTATGAAATTGGAAAATATAAAAACATGCTGAAAACGTATAAGATACAAAACATTTTTTGGTCTCTAAGTTTGTTCCTGCAGTCGAAAAGGTGAGTTTTAAGAGCACTCTTAAAAGGGACCACTGTCTTTTTGTCTCATTTCAATGGGCAATTCGTTCCACATCGCCGGATCGTGGTATGCAAAAGAACGTGGTTCATATGACTTTGTTTTCATATTGGGAACAATGATTATACGACTGTCAGAAGAAGAGTGTAAGTATCTTGCGGGTGTATACACATGGGTGAGGCCGGATATGTATGTTGGACTGGAGTCTGTCAGTGAAACATAGCACACACAAATTGTGTGTTTGATTTTGTATCGAATTGATAGCCAGTGTGGGGTACAGAACAGTGGTGAGGTGTGATCTAATCGAGGTACTCTAAAGATGATCCGAGCAGATGTGTTTTGAACTTTTGGAACTTTCTGGATTAAATATTGTGACGTACCAGACAGAATTGAGTTACAATAGTCCGGTCTTGAAAGTACTAATGAACACACAAGTGTTTTAGTGGCATCAACAGCAGCAGAGGGGGCAAATCGGACAACTGTTGGAGGCGTCAATTCGGCTAACCGAGGCTTCCTCGTAAATGCCTTATAGAGGCAAATCAGAATAAAAAAAGACGTAATGGTCGTTGTCTCGCCCCCTTCTGCTGCTATGGGTTTAACAATTTTTTTTTAACCGAATATTTTATCAAGTACGATACGATATCGCGTCCGAGGATCTGATAAATTTATCGTTACAAATCCGTGTGGGATTGACTGAGTGTGACTAAAGAAATTTTTAAAGAGATTATAATCCATATCACCGCCGTACCAAGTTTGCCAAATATTTCGTAGAGTGTGAGTATCAACTCCGTTAAATATACATAACAAATAGCAGTTATCTCTGATCACTTTAGGTATTTGCGTGTATCGTTGCGTTGCATATATCACGTCGGTGTGTTTATGTCTGCCTCTGGAAAATATCCTTGCAGGATATTTTTATTGTCTAACATGACATCGTCGTATGCGACTAAATTGTTAATACTTCCATCGATATCATCAATGCTCGGTGCTTCCTCGATATCGGTTATAAACTTAAAAACACCCTCGCTGACAATCTCTGCGGCTCTTTCGTTGTAATCTTTTAACAGCTTGACTAACATGACATCGTCGTATGTGACTAAATTGTTAATACTTCCATTGATATCATCAATGCTCGGTGCTTCCTCGATATCGGTTATAAACTCAATAATACTCCCGCCGGCAATCTCTGCGGCTCTTTCGTTGTAATCTTTTAATACCCGGTAACATCGTTGATCATCTACAGTCGGTGGCACTAAATATAATTTATCCCAGTTCATCCATCTCATTATCATATCAATTAAAAACTGTGTTTTACCTTTCCCTGAAGGTCCAATGATAATCATTCGAATAGAGTTTGGTAACATAACATGATGTTTTACGGATTCTGGTTCTCGTGTTGATGAATAATCAATTACATTCATATCCATATAACATAAATATATTATGGATCTATATTGTGTGAAATGTAAAAAGCGTACAGGCACAGATGACTTTACAACGATTACAACTAAAAATAACAGATCAGCGCTTTCTGATAGGTGTGTACACTGTAGTACAAAACAATTTAGATTTGTTTCCAAGGATTTAAAAAAAAAACGAGGAGGTGATATTGCAGGAAGTTAGTAAAACTCCCAGGAACACCATGGGCAAAATACCCAGGAGAAAACACCTTCCGGGCTATAGTTATTGTGGACCGGGGACCAGACTCGATATCAGATTCGATAATCAAAACCAACCCCAACCGGGTGAAAACCCAATAAACGCTATTGAAAAGGCGTGTCAAGCTCATGATGTTGCTTATAAAAGCAGCAATCTACAAAAAAGACATATCGCTGATGTGAAATTGATTCATGCGTTGAATTCTATCACTGATAAATCCTTCAAAGAAAAGTTGGCTTCATGGTTAGTAAAATCAGCGACGAAAGGTAAATTGATGATGGGTGTTGGTAATTAATAACAACATGGAATCTATTTATTATTCTCCAAGAGGATCCTGGAGGGTAAAGCAGCAATCGGTAAACTCGTTAGCGCCGCAAAGGTGAATCATACCACTGCAGCGGATTGCTTACCCAAATAGGCGATATGGCAAATTTATCTACCACCGCCTAAACGAATTAACTACTAGTATTTTGATGTGACTGTCCCTAATGAAGTTCATCTAGCTGATATACTATTTCTGCCGCATGATGGTTTTACAAGTACGCGCTAACCGTAGTTGATGTTGCGAGTCGATACATATAAGCAGAACCGCTAAACACAAAATCATCAACTGAAGTCGCTTCTGCATTTGAAAGGATTTATCGAAGTGGTCCTCTGAGCTGGCCAAATTTATTACAAGTTGATCCTGGGAAGGAATTTCAGGGTGCAGTGTCATACCGCGTTACGACGAGGTCATACTGTATTACATCGCGATCACGCAATTGTTGAACGATTTAATCGAACGCTTGCTGAGCGGTTTATTGGATATCAATACGCGAAGGAATTTATTCAGGATACATGATCTTGTGAATGGGTCAAGAGATTACCAGGCGTGATTACTGCGCTGAATAATGAGATTACTCGAACAATCAACATGAAACCTAACAACGCTAATAAAAAAGGTATATACCCGTAAAACTACAAAATGACTTTTCAAAACAACCAATACTTGGTAATGTCACTGTAAGATATTCATATGAACCAGGAGAGCTCAAAGGTGTCACAAAAAGAGCTACTGATCCTATGTGGAGTGTCACTGTGCATAAAATATCTAGTATAACACGATCAGACCAGCAAGCTATAGATTGGATTCAACTGCTCCTCAGCGAGGATTTACTCGTGAACAACTGCAAGTAATACCCGAGGATACTCAATTACCACCGCGTGGTCTTAACTAGCACCTCTTCGTCTGTTGCACTCAAGACAAGCCAGCATCACATTATCTCTAGTATGACCTACGCTGCTATTTTTTTCTGTCTACAGTAAATTGTCGAGAGTCTTTATCCGACCAACGCCAACTCATTATACAATTGCAACTCGCGCAGTGATTATTCTGTTGTTGTTTCATAGTGATTATTAATTTAGCATCAATGTCAAATTCTCGTTTACTTTTTTATCCTGTTGTTTTTGTATTTTCTGATTATATCATCGCTGACAATATCACTTATTGTAGTGTCGTTATCATGCAAAACAACTTCGAAGTTGATTTATTCTTCGTACTCTGGACACCGCAAGATAAACTAAATTCGACCACTAAATGTGATTATCTACCATCCAAACAATTGTAACTGATATAGTCAATCCCTGCGAAGAATGTATTGTCGCTGCGTAACCTAGCGCCCATGGGGATTTATCGGCGCGTAATGCATCTTCGACAACATTGATATCAACCAGCATAATGTCACTTAATACGAGAATTTTCTTTGCACTTTGTCCAGGAATATCAACTTCGATATTCTGTTTTCGTGTATCCTTGGGTCTATAACACAGCGGTGTTGGAAGTGTTGCAAATTTTTCTCTATGAAATTCAAATAACTTCAGTCTCTGACTATTTTTCTACTTGCCACTATCAAATTGTTTGTTCCCCACTTTTCCCAGAAATCATTTAATGGGGTTTCCGAAATTATTTCACGGGCTATTTCCCATTGGATTCTATCCGGTTGTAATCTGATTAGTTTCTTGAACTCGCGTAATTGCTCATCAAGTGCTCTATGAGCAGCATTAATTTCTTCATAATAGTCTACAAACTTCTTCAGCCAATCATGCGGGGATAAACCGACAAATGGTGGTTTTCGGCCATGATCGACGCACATTATCACTTTTGTATTTGCTAGTGATAACCAATCAAGAAACTTTTGTAATACATCAAACGACACCGTGCATATCTCAAGCAGCAGCAGGGGCGAATCGGACAACTTTTTAGAGGCGTCGATTCGGCAAACAAAGGCTTCTTCGAGCTGCTTCATTAATTATTTCCGGTGAGTTATTTTCAGCTCGTTTTCCTCCTATGAGAACCTCTAATCGTGCTATATCACTGAGAATATTACCAGGACAACGAACAAGACCACTACTTGAAACTCTGTTTTGGGTTCCACTTGAATATCCATGTCCTGTTGTACCAGCTGCAATTTTTTTAGTATCAGCTTCTGATATTTTTGCTGGGTGGGTTGGGATACAAAAGGCGCAACTGGTATCGGTGGGTTTTCTATTTGAGATATCAACCTTTCAAGTTTCTCCAATTCTTTATCATTGTGTGGTAGTTGAGACTTTCCGATTTTTGCACAATATGGCTTCTTTCCCCAAAGTCTCCCTATTAGTTATAGCGTCTTCATATCCCTTATTCATATATTGTTCTCTTTGACCCTTTGGAAATGAATCAACGATAAATTGAGCAAATTCTACGGATTTTCACGCATCAAACATGATTGTGCTAACACCGACCCATAGACTTGCAAGAGAAATGAAACAACGAGGAATTAATGCTTGTACTTATCACAGTTTCTTTCGATGGAAAGGCGACGAATGGACTCCTGATCGAATGGGCGAGAAATATATTCCTGAAGTCATAATTTGGGATGAGAAGCAGCAGTAGGGCGAATTGGACAACTTTTTAGAGGCGTCGATTCGGCAAACCAAGGCTTCCTCCAAAATCGAATAAAAGCGTCAATTTGGCAAACTAATACTTCCTCGTAAATGCTTTATAGAGGCTCATTTGGCATAAAAATAAGACGCCACAACTGTTGTCGCACCCCTCTGCTTCTGCTATGGGGTTAACAGTTTTGTTTAACCGAATATTTGATCAAGTCCTTTACGATATCTTGATCTAGGATCATGCAAATTTGTCGTTACAAATCCATGTGGAATTCACTGAGCGTGACTAAAGAAATTTCTAAAGAGATTATAATCTATATCACCGCCGCACCAAGTTTGCCAAATATTTCGTAGCGTATGTGTGTCAACTCCATTGAATACAGCAAGAATATTACAGTTATCTCTGATCACTTTTGGTATTTGAGTGTATCGTTGAGTGACATATATCACATCAGTGTTTTTATGCCTACTTCTGGAAAATATTCTAGCAGGATTCTTTGATTCTTTCGTATAATTCGCCAATGGGTCTTACAAATTGATCGAATGTGCCCTCTTCTTGCTCAAAACTATGAAGCAGCCACACTGACACAGGATCGTTTTTACTTAATTGGTAAATAAAATCAAATAAATTCTCCTCCTGGGAGAATTCCGGGGAGAACTCCTAGGGTTGATATTTTATTGTTCTATCTCGCGGAAATAGTGTTACTGCGGGTGTCCATGCGTGTTCATTATGGTCAATAATTTTGATTGGAGCTCCTTTTGATTTATATTTTGATTCGTGTAATACTTCTCCTGTTATCGTCATTATGGTTATTGGGAATCTTAATGATGTTTCTAATTTGGTTATATCTTGGATCGTCGCTCCGTGCTCCCTTACTGTTAGTCCCCATTAATTTATTTTTCTTGCGTCTTAGATCAGTCAATTTGTTTCAACGCAACGCATTAGTGAAGTGTTCTATTATTCGTTCTGCTACACAATTTAACAATGACAATTTCATTGGTTTTAATTTTTCAATACTCGGTTTATCATTTAAATGAACAACTGCTGTTACAGGATAAGATCTCTCGTAGTACGGTTTGTCAATCCCAGTCAGAATTCCTGGTTTGGAATCTCGACTCACAATGACAGTTTTTTTATCTTTCCGGATGGGGTCATATTTATCTCTGATAATCAAATCTCGTGTTTTTCCGAGCGGATAATGAATTTCACTCTAAATAAATACTTTTTTGGTCAAGATGTGAGATTATCACTGCTGCTCTTTCGTCGTTCATGGTAGTATCAACGCTACCATCAATTCAAAATGTTGACCACCAGTGAGATGCTCCATCGTGTTTGAATTCATTAAAACAATCGCGGATTCTACCCAATATGCTTCTATCACTTATTAGACCCTTTGGTGCTACGAAGACTCTATCGAGATTGAATTTAGCATTTTTCCAAGGCATAATTTTCGGTAATCTCTCGAACTCCTTCATATTATGATTAAAATAAGTATTTAAATAAGAAATTTATATATAATGAATCATTGAAAATGGCTGATGATAGGATCGGTAACCGCGGGTAACAAATCATGCAGAACGGAATTCTGTGGATATCATTTACAAAGCGTACGACGTGGAAGTCTTGGCCCAGTTCCTTGCATACGATGTAGGGTAGGGGTGCCTGGTAAATCGCAGTTTTGTCTGAGTTGTGGTGGTAAGCGATACAGGGAGTTGAAGCGTTATTATGATAAGAAAATCGAAAACCCCATTAATGACTCTACCTCTGACTGTGTCAGCGTCAATGACAAAGTCATAAGAACACCTCAAGACTACATTGAAAGATTCCAAAGTAATCATTGAACCAAATAATTAATTAGACAAATAATATTATTGTATATACATGAACCAAGAATTTCAACTGCATCCCGTGATCAGCGATTATGAAGCGTCTCATGACGGTATTGTTAGACACCGAAGACTGAAGAACCCAGTTGGTACTGTGAGTAATCAGGGGTATTTGAGGTTTACTGTTGGGAAGAAGAGATATCATAATCATCGTTTTGTGTACGAGGTATATAACGGATTGATCAAGGATGGTTTTGTTATTGATCACATAAATAGTATTAAGACTGATAATTCTTTAGATAATTTACGAGCTGTTACCCCGAGTGAGAATAATGCGTTTGGGAAAACTGGGAAACACGTGAAAAATGTAAAATGTGTAAAATCCTTTAATACAAAAAATAACGAACAAATAATATTTCAATCTATGAATGAAGGCAGTAGGTATTTTGATATTTGTAGAGCCTCGGTACGATATGTTGCAGAGGGAATAACTCGATCGGCTTTTTCTAGAAGAACCGGACAAAAAGTTCAATTCATTTACATCTAGATTTCATTTTGTACTATTCTATATAGCATTAAGGGGAATAACTCGTACGGGTATGTGTACGGCTTATGTAAGAGTTACCCTCAATGTTTTTTTTGAAACCCTACGTCATCTGATCTCAATGGTTTTCATTGCTGGTTATAATTATCACAATTCTCAACAGGATAATCAATTATCTGTTTTTTGTAAGAAAACTAATAAAAATACTTGGTATTTACAAACAATTGTATTCTTTTTTGGTGTTTTTTCAAGTATTCGGTTCTGCTTCAATGTTATCAATAATCAGTATTAAGTAAACGAAAAAAAAATCGCACACCTCTGTATTCTGTTTTCATGTATAACCAGCTTATACACCATATCGTCTATTGGGGCTTTAAGCGTTGAACATCATACGTGAATAATCATACAATCCACACACTATCACATGATGTGTTGATGCTTTTGTATTCGTACCACCTGGGATTTTATCTGGTTTGTATGATTGTTCACGTATGAATGTAGACCCGCCCCGTCATTATCATCCATTATCATCCATTCATTCGTTCATTCATTGTTATATGTTGTATTGTCTTGTGCTGTCCTATACAACTCGCCATAAAACTCGAATTGGGGGTTGTCCATTCATTCATTGTGTATATAATACCACACGTCATTGACGTCATTCATTGTATACATAATCCATTCATTGTACAACCGCCATAACACTCGATTTGGGTTGTCCTATATAATCCATTGTTATATGTTGTTTTGTCCTTTGCCGTCCTATATAATCCATTGTTATATGTTGTATTGTCTTGTGCTGTCCATTCCCTAAACATACCTTCTTAGATTTTTAACCCGCTATTTGGCGAGTCAGATATCTTCTCAGGAGACTATGTTTCGTGATTAACCTCTGGGCCCGGTCAGATGTGAAGACACCTGAGGGGTCCTATGAGATGTGTGTTGTCGTATATATGTAACCTCTGGGTGCCTCCGATGTGAATAGCACCTGAAGCGTCCAAATTTGGTTATCATCATATATAATCGCATAATATCTCTAGGCGTGCTAAGATGTATTAACACCTTACCACGAACAGAGTTCATCATCGTATATAATCGCATAATCGCATAATATCTCTAGGCGTGCTAAGATGATAAACACCTTAACACGAACAGAGCTCATTTTTTGAAAAATATATCAATATCACATATTAGAAATATATAATTATCATATAATATGAATTCTAAAAATATCAATGAAATCATAACTGAGATTTCAAATTTGAAATCTCAAGGAATACAATTATCAGATCAATTAAACTGTGATCAAATTATTTCTGACTTTCAAGACATTGAATACAGTGCTACGAATAACAAATATGTCTTACCAAAAAGATACGCTCTTATAAAAAGAATCCATAATTTTATTCGTGACTCCCTTGTATTCTGTAACGACGTCAGTAAGTTTGTCTCCAAATTTACTATCGCGGAAAGAATAAAAAAAGAACTGGGGCAGGAATATGAAATGAAACGAGCAGTTAATTCAAAAATCAGAAATATTAAAATGTTAATTCAACAGAACGAAAATTCCCTTTTCGATACCCCCGAGTAGGTTGTAATCAACGATCTGATATGTATACAACACTTCAATGCCTGTCTGTGTTAGGTAAAATTCTCACTATGCATCGCATGTATAAATACTCTATGGACAGGTAAAATTCTTACTCAACAGGTGTGAGCTCAACTAGAACAAAATTTGTAAAGGCGGTTTTAGTCAATAGCGGCTTTGAAATCCTATACTGGTGTTTATCAATGAACGCGTTACTATAAGGAAGTAATAGTGAAATTTTCATGGATTTATTTTTATTTGTTACTTACTGACATATTTTAGTAAATATTTTTTTCATTGATTTTTGGTCATTTTTGGTCATTTTTGGGTGATTTTTCATCGATTATTGTCTATTTTTCATCGATTTTTGCCTGCCTGTGTCGGGTCAAATGGTCGATTTCCCATGTTATTTCTCGTAGACTTTTTCCACTTGAAATCATTTTTGATGACAAAATCACTGAATTTAGATAATACATTAATTGGAAACTGCTTTGCTGTTTCAATAATGGTAAACGAAGCATTAACGACTAGATTGGCTCGTGAGAGATTAGCTGCAATTAAGAAATTCATCCCTGTCCCCGACTCTGTTAGAAACAAACTACAAGCTAGACAGAGTCTTCAGACTGCTTTGCTGCAGGAGCTGAAGACCTGTTTAAACCAATAACAATGGCAACGAAGGGGGTAATATCAGCCACTAAAAGAGCTATGTGGGGAGATGTCCCCAAGGATGGGAAAAGGAAAGAAGAGCATCTTCTTCCTGTAATTGAAAAAATAGCAGAAAGATCTAAACAAACAAAAAAATCTTTAAAAACACTTCCTGGTGATATAATAACTGCTACACGAATTCAAGAACAACAAGAACGACAACTTCAAGAAGAAGTTGAACGACTAGGTTATATTGATATTAGCTCCCCACCGCCTGAACCACTTGAAGAAATTGAAAAAGAACAACTTAAAGAAAAAAAAGGAAAAACTCCGAGAGTGAGAGAGGAATACACACCTCAAGAGATACTTCCGAAAGAAGTGATAAATACATTTAAAGATCGCACGGATGATGAATTAGCTAGATTTGTTGTTGATTCATTTCCAAAAAAGAAAAGGGATACATATATAAATGATGATTTTAGAAAATCCATAACAAGTTTTACCACCTAGAAAAATAAAGTATATTTGGTAAAACACGGTGGAATTAAATTCTCAAATGATGATAATAATTATAAATTGCATTTGGATAAAATAAGAAGAATAAGAAGTGGTCAACCACTCTATGATCGAGACGAAGATGATGATGATGCAAAAGGTGCAACTGGTTATAGTAGTGGGAAGGGATTTTCTCAGAGTGGTCCAAGTGGGGTATCAGGTAGTGGTTTAGTTAGTTGTCCTGGTAATATTCTCAGTGATATAGCACGATTTGAAGTTCTCATATCAGGGAAACGAGCTGGAAATAACTTACCGGAAATAATTAATGAAGCAGCTGATATCTGCAGGCGGTTATTTCAAGGCGGCATTATGGACATTGAAACATATCGAGATTTCATTTATGAGTTAGTTGAAAATCCTACCGATTTTTATTATGGTTATCACAGTGACTAATCACCGCATTAGATAAATATCATTTGAATTACTAGTAATTCAATAAGATGATCATACACTACAACCATGATAAACCAACCAGCGTCTATGTAGCAAACTCACGATTGCCTGTTTATAGCGCGTACTATGGTGATGGTCTCGGTGATACCATTACAGGATTTTTTGCAAGAATGGCTCCAAAAGTAGCACCAATCGCAAAACAATTATCAATGAAAGCCATTGATGTTATTCGTGATAAGGGTATTAGCGCTGTTGGAGATGTTGCGGGAAAGCGTTAAACTAGTAGCATTAGTTCGACGGCGAAGAAAATCACCAATGACGAAGTCATCGCTGCCATCTACGGAAGTAATGCCTGCAAGTGTTAGTAAAATAATATATAACGCAGTGGATCAGAAATTAGCATCATTGGTGACTCCGTCGTTGGTCGCAAGCAACCAAGATAATATTACAGCAAATATGATAGCGGGAAGTGGTTTAAAATCAGAATCGAAAACCATGATTTAGATCAAGGAATATATAATCAAATGTTCAAACGGACACCTGATCCAGCGTTTGATATGGAAGCCCCAGTGAGAAAGGATGACTCTGTACGCGATTCTCAATTGTATTCCTATCACGCAGTACAGCCAAATGGTCGATCAAGAATTGAACTTCATGTTCATGATACTAGTAAATACTTTCTACCCGATGAAGTTTTTATCGAAATAGAAGGAGAACTTGTAACAACTGCTACTGATGCTCATGGTGTACCAATACTATATGCAGATGACCCAAATGTCCGAGTTGGTTTTGTCAATAATGGTATCATGGCACTATTCAGTAGCGCTAGATATATGATTGATAGAAGAGAAACTGAATCCATAGAACATGATGTTGACCTTGCCACAACAATAGTTGGT
This sequence comes from Unio pictorum, assembly GCA_030141615.1. Lineage (NCBI taxonomy): Eukaryota > Metazoa > Mollusca > Bivalvia > Unionida > Unionidae > Unio > Unio pictorum. The sequence continues at coordinate 8,597,582 of JARLTB010000442.1, forward strand.
TTAACGAGATATTCCGACGATTATACAAGATCAGCAGGTCCATCTATGATGTTCTCTAAGGATATCACTGATAACGCTGATCATATTCAATATATTAAATTACCGAAAGAACAAGATACTGCATCTGATCCACAAATAGTTGGTTCTTTTGAACACGAGGTAAGACCAGCTGCTGCCTTTGATGTTATAAAAAGCGTTAATCCTAATTACAACCTAGGGTTTGCAACACGCGTATCAATGTTGAAGAGGCCATGTCGACAGTTTCATGCGTGATTCCTCTACATCAAATATTTGGATGCTGCAGAAACGTCAGAAACGTTATTTATGGAGCGAAGCATACAGTAGTACTCGTGCAAAGACCAGATGATAATGATGCAATCTGGCGTGGTGCTGGCCCCCTTGCCGCTCTTCCAATAGCTCCAGTCGCTGCTGGTGTTGTAAATATAACAAAACTATCATTATTGATGCCAGTGATGACTCCACCAATCACCATGGTAGAAAGATTACTATCATTTATGGATCATGGAGGAAAAGCATTGCTATCATGGCTAACAACAACAACAGATACTTTTGATTCTTCAGTTAATGATATATTTACATGGCACCTGGCATCAAAACAAGGACTTGATGCTCCGCGGCATATATTTATTGCGTTACAGGATAAAACTCGAGTTGGTTCACAATTACGCAGTCATATGATATTTGATCAACTCGCTGTTTCTGAAGTTTCATTGAGGATCAACGGCCAACAGGAACCATCTGAGGATATACTACTTGATTACAACACCAACCACATAGCACGCGTGTATCATCGTCCATTGTCATATATGGGACGCGATCAAAATGTTGGTATCGGTCTCCAAATATCACAGTCGGATTTTAGGAATCTATATCCGATCTATTACTTTTCAATGCAACATCTTGACTTAACAAGATAATCCGTCGCTGATATACACTTTAGAGCTCGTGTATCTCTTCCAACTAATTTAGCAGGTGCTATCACTATCCCGAATTACAGAGCGGTTGCTGTTATTCTCAGCGATAAATCAATGCTACTTGAAGGTGTTAGTGGTAGAATGAGAGTAGTCGATGCACCAGTGGAAAATATGTAATTGAAAATCCTTTGGATTTTTCCAATGTAACAATTAGATCAATCTGTATTGTATAATGTCATATAGTGTTGTTAGTGTTACGTTGACTCCTGGTCAACTCAAGAAATTGCAATCAGAATCGGCTAAAAAATGTGGACCACGATAACGCTGAAACACAATCAGATGTCTGGTGGTCAGAATAAATTGTCGCTGAAAACTCGTCAGATAAAACACTTCAATGATGCTTTCAAAGATAAAAAAGGCGTTCAGATTACTCTCTCTGCGGCTGCGATCAAAAACATGATAAAATCAGGTGGTATATTCCCGTTGTTAGCTGCGATTCCAGCGTTGATTGCGGCAGCGGCCCCAGCGGTGGCTAAAGCGGCAGCGTTAGGAGCCGTTGGTACCGCGGCAGGGGTGGCGCTAAAGAAAGCTACCGGGAAAGGATATGAAAAAGGGAAAGGTTATAAGATTATCAGGAAACCCGTAGTCATGGTACAGCGGAAAAGGCCTGATAATCCCAGGAACAGTTTACTAGTTCCAATGTCAAATTTTTATTTACTCGATGCTGCTAAAGCACTAGCGATAAAAAAAACTTCAGAGGTGTCTTTATGAAAGATCTGTTGCCGGCACAACCAAACAGCTTTGAAACCGGTATCATTAATCTCGATAACAGCACCGGACCTGGAACCCACTGGGTTGCATACGCGATTGATCAACGTGCAATTGTTTATTTCGATTCATATGGGTTAGCGCCGCCTAAAGAATGTATGAGTTATATAAACCGGTTAAACACACCTCGTTGGTATTCTACGCTACCAACACAACAAATGAATGACCCACCAATATGCGGGAACGAAGTATTAAATGTCATTGACTCTATTTTGTTAAGTGCTTAGGCTCGAATAAGCAGCAACACAGAAAGAGTGAAAACTAGCAAGCTTGTAAAACTTTAACAATTAATTTATTAAGGACAATTATTTTCATAGAGAATCAAATGCAACATTAATCCAATATAGAAATCACAAAAAATAATCCACTAATGGTATTGCAAGAGTCCTGATAAATAAATGTTCTAATAGTTCCAGGTTCGAATCTTGACGAAGTAATCCAAAATGGCTGACGATGTCACGTGATGCAGTTCTTGTTTTATAATAATCCAAAACTAAAAATTATGAGCACGTTATTTTCCATATAAATACAATAAATTCTCTTGCTCCAACGAATTTACACAATTCCCAGTACAAGATAATTAAAATTATAACTCAAACAGAAGACACAACTTAATAATAATAAAGCCCAACATCTACTAAATTGTTGTCTTCCAAACAATAATTTATATACCTGTTATTTACGTAAACAAGTGATCACATGATTATATGGAAGTTCATGGAAGGTCAAAGAAAGAGGCTACCTTCACTAAATCACATACTAATAGAATGATCTAGAAAGATGTATTTGGATTTTAGCCAATCATTTCCAAGACTTGTTTACACTCTCTAAAGAAGGGTCAGAAATTAAGTCAAAAAGCCAAGGTCAAAAACATGTTTACAGATAAAGTATGGTCATAGAGATTTTTCTAGAATAATTTCTCAATTAATGAATTTTAAAACCAAAATGACAAATTTGGATCCGACAATTAAAAATAAATAATTTAAATCCAATAGACGTAACAATTTCAACATCTGGAAAAACACCTCATCGGAACATAAATGCATATACGAGTAGTCGCTTTTTGGAGAGAAATTATATAAAATAACATGATTGTTATTTGGAGAAGACCTCTTTCAATGTTGAAAAAACCAACCGCGGAAATATCTGCGACCGGTGATATAAAAAAAGTCGATGATGAAATAGCTGAGATGTTGAACTTAGCAAGTGTTGATCCCAATGAAATAGTTGTATTTCAAGATCGTCAGGGTAAATTGAAAACCAGTAATGTTTCCATGGATGATATTTTAGTTAAACGACGCGACGCAGTAGAAGATACTATCGCGTTGTTTTCTGATCAGGGTAAATTCAAACCAGGTGCACTCGTTTCAACGCTCACAGATAAATTAGCAACGCTCGGTGATAATTTTTCATCAACGATAGAATTATTAAAAAACTACTCGATGAATATGACGACCATATAGCTAAATTCGATCAGTTTTATTAATTACAAAGAAATATAATTGACAATATTGACAAGCCTCTATTAGATTTCCTTGGAAATCCACCAGTGACTACACTGAAACTCACGGAGATTAAACAACTATGTTAGAATTTTCAACACTTCAATCCAAATATGAAGAACTCTTAAAATAGTTTTCAACTTTTCGTTAAAACATCGTAGATAAATTTCTTGGAACCACATTCGATAAACTCGACATAAAACTCCCGGATATTTGAAAATCCATCGATGATCTTAAAGGAACCAGTAATTAAATACCCGCGATTAATCGGCGAATAGAAGCTACCAACACTGATATTAAAACGACCAATGATATTATCAAGGATAATATGCCGAAGATGATAAAAATACTTGAAAAAACAAAAATTCCTCATGAGAGAACCAACAACGTAGTATACACAATTCAACACGGATCATTTGCGTGGACACCTGCAAACAACATTTTACATATCACCGCGGCTATCAAAGGTATTTATCGATTAACACTAGTGACAACGACTCAAATTAATATTTCATAAACGAGTTCATCTGGGGTCAACAATATGATATCAACGATCATCGATAAGGATACAACTGAACAATTCACGGTAGTATCCACGGATAATAATTTAGCTAGGGTTTCAGTAACATGGTATGTAGAATTCGTAGTGGATTTAAGTAAACAACTAAATTGAAAGCGTAAACGATTTGAAAATAAACTGTCATCACAACAGTATCGCTATGATCAGGTCAGAGAATTTCAAACTAAACTCAAAACACTCACTGTGGAGTATCAAACAAAAATAAAAATAAAATACGGACGAAAAATCACCGCAGTTCATGTTACCGTGCACTCGGTTGGTGGTGTAATCACCGGTGCCGGTATAATACTCTCCTCAGTAACAATGGTTGCCCCGATAGCTGTTCCAATTTGTATATCAGCGGCTACAACAATCGCGGAAATTATTTCGATAATAACAACAAAAAAAAACCCAGCGTAAACTGCAAGATTACGTAGTTAAGTTTCATGTTGTGTCAACTGCATACTCATAATTATCATCAATGATATCGATGTCGCTCGATGATACATTAATATCCGATAGTGAGTTTTCAGCGATGGTACGTATTTATGATTCCGCGATGTCGAAATTAAGCAGGATAATAATAATAACAATGACAACACCGCAAGAACTACTGCAACAAATAGCGGAGAACACAAACCCGGTGAAAACAATCATGATCTCAATAACATCAACCAATCCTGAATTCAGTGTGAATTTCCCTACTCCGATTCCCGTGAAGGAGATAGCGTTAGCAAAACTACGAGTGTATCACAGTTGGCCAAATATCAGATCAAAATCATTTGGCGGTCAACAACCGAATAATTCCTTGGTGTTTGCGAGTAAGAATAAACCCGATGAAACTCCAGACTGGAACGTTGTTGCGCTTCCATCTGGGTCATACCAAATTGAACAAATTAATAATGAATTACAACGCAGAATAAAATCCATTACTGGAAGAGAACCGAAAATCGCTATAACAGTTCACGAGCCGACATTATCATCTGCCATTGATATAAACTCACCCGGATATGCCGTAGATATTTATCAGAGTTCTATAAAAACAATACTGGGTTGGCCTGAAATCCCACCTCGGACATCTTATCAAATACCGGAACCTAAAAAGTCTGATTATACTACGCATAAACAATCATATCATGAAATCAACCAATCATATCGAAATTATTTACTTGATATAAAAAATACAAAATTCACTGATAGATTTACACTTCTTGATAACAATACCATGCAATGGGAATTTGTTTTTGAGAAAACTCCTGATTCATCGATTGCAATTGTATTCACGTTAAATAACGTCATTGATTATTTGAAAGAGATTAATCGATTACATAGAACACAACTAGAACGACTACGACGGAACTTCCAAGAGCATCTCTCTGATATAACAAAACCACGTGATGAGATCATAAAATATGTTGAGATATTAAATCAACTTGTATCTGATATGGAATATATCAACAAACGATGAATTCAAGTAATAATTAATGATACTAACGGAGATAAACAAAAATTCCTAACTGGTTACAATATAACCGAGGCTGATTTACCCGATTTCAAGTTTCCTGGGTATAACGCAAATGAACTAAAAAAATCTGTTAACCATCTTATTCAAGAAAACTTTTCTCTGATACTCGCCAAATGGAAACCACAAACAACAATCCTCAGACATAATAATGACCCAGACGGCGGTGGTAGACATATCGCTCCTCAAAATGTGAATATATCCTCGGTGATAGCGCTAAATTTAGTATGTGATGTTATCGAAGGAAGCTATCAAATAAATCTCGAGCTATCAAGCGTACTATTGGAGAGACACTGGGTGATGATCTATGACACCTGAGAGCGGCTGAGTGTATAGAATGACGAGAACAGGTCCAAGAACAGACCCCTGTGGAACACTACAACATAGATCAACTGGGCTGGAATATATTCCATTTGCAGATACAATTTATGTCCTGTTGACTAAGTAGGACTTGAACCACTGTAAGGCCATATTCTAAATGCCAAATACATGCTGGAGACGGTGAAGTAATATATCATGGTCGATTGCGCCAAATGCTGCAGACAAATCATGGGGGATGAAGACTGTAATCTTTCCACTATCCAAAGCAGATAGAATGTCATTAAATATTTTCAGAAGAGTAGTTTCAGTAGTGTGGCAAGGGCGATATGCAGACTGTACATTGCTAAAAAGACTGTTTGAATTCAAATGAGACACAAGTTGGGTTCGAACAACTTTTCCTAAGATTTTTCATATGAATGGAGATTAGAAACTGGGCGATAGTTCTTTAAATCGTTATGGTCAAGTGTTGGTTTCTTCAGCAGAGTCTTTGCGATGGAAGTTTTGAAAAACGATGGGAATTCCCGGTATAAGAGTGAGATATTAATAACATCATTTAGTGAAGGCAATATTGGGTAGAAGCACTCAAGCAGCAGTGTTGTCGGAATTGGATCAAGTTCACATGACTTTGTTGCAATCTTCATCACGATTGTCCGTACTAAATCCATAGAGACAGGTTAAAATACTCCTAATGGTTGTCACTGAAAATCTGTATCATAACTGTATGATGACGGGTCAATTTAAATTGTGTTGTCAAGCGAATCTCTAATGGTTTGTACTTTGTCACGGAAAAAATTTGTAAATTGATCTGAAAGGTCTTCTGGAGAGAAGGTAGTTGGAAGTGGCGTACATTTGTTTCTTGACATTAGCTTGTTAGTTATCTCGAAGAGCTCTTCGCAGCTAGAACTGTCCGTGATCGTAGTACTATAGTGGGATAATTTTGCTAAATGGACTATGTTTGTGACGTTCTTCATAGCGGCTTCATAGAGTTGTTTATGAATAGTGAGTCTGGTGTAAAGCCAAAGCCTCTCTGCTTTTCGGCAATCTCTTTTAGCAGTGCGAAGCTGGTCTCTAACACTGTTATACTGTGATAAACACTTTTTTATTGATACTCTGCATTTGGAGGCTGGGGCATGTTTTTCAAGCAATGAAGGCAGGTTTATCGAGTTGTTGCGCTGTATGATGTAAGTTGTTAGATTGTCTTGGATGTCATGCATGAATTTGGTTCTATTTCTCATACGGAGGTTTCTCTATGTAGGAAATAAAGGTGGACGGCTAGTAACTGATACGTCGAGATGGGATAGGTGATCTGATACACAAGGGTGGATTGCAGAATATTATCATCGGGTCTATAAAGAAACCAGTCTAAAATGTGACCATGTTTATGGGTGGGTTTGTTTACTGACTGTTTAAGATTGAAAACATTAATGGAAACTAGGACTTTTGACATGTATGTGTTTCCAGGACAGTCACAGTGAAAGTTGTAATCTCCAAGAATAATTAGGTTGCCACCTAGCATTAAGTTCAATCGGCAGGGGGATTTTGAGGATCAATGGTATATAGCAGAGTAATGTGTACGTATAACTCAAGATTTCCTTGTAAATTATAGTTAGAGTTTCTCTGTGTGTTTTTTCTGGTGGTCCTCTTGATTGAGTAATGCAATACGCACTGGTATCTATGCGATAGTTCACACAAAGGTTGGCGATTTAATAGGGATTTGCATCAGGTTATCTAAGAGCAAAATGGAGATAACTGAAATTATTCTATCTGTTCTGAACCGTTCAGCTTTAAAGCAACGTTTCATTTCTCACATCCGTTTTCATTTAAGTAACGACGAATGCAGGCTTAGTTCGTTTTGTCTGGAGCTCTATGTAGTATGAAGAGCAAAAGAGTGGTCATTTAAATCAATTAATGAGGGTCCATCATAGCAAAAACGGGTTGACTGGCGATCACGTGATGGCGGTTTATTTAAGAACAAAGGACGTTGAAGGAGTGGAGCCAGACACCTGATACAAAATATTATGGTTTTCATTTCCAAAACAAGGAGATCAAGAAACACATACGAACTGAGTAGCCAATGCATGATGAAACACAATAATATAGACGAAGATAGACAGCAAGCACCTAAATCATGGAAAACCGCACAAAAACAGAACATCTTATTCAATCCGGTTAAGAGATCACAGCCATCTTTTCGGAAGTAAGAGTGTCATTACCTACACTTATTATGGCCTTGTTATATTCCATATACAGTCACATTATCAATAACTACCATTGCCTTACTCTATTTCATATACAGTGTAATTACGTACACCTATCATGGCCTTGTTATATTCCATATACAGTGACATATTCCATACGTACCATAACTTTGCTATATTTCATACACAATGTCATTTTCTATAATTATCATGGCTTGGTTAATTTTTGATTACAGTGTCCATTCACGATTAAAAATAAAATTCGGCATAAACCCTATGCCAACAGTTCAAAATGAATGGAAAAAAAACTAAATCTGTGTAAATGCTCGATATCAACTTGCATCACACGCATGCTCATATTTGTCAACAGTCTGAGAGTACTATCGTGAATGAGTGCTGATTGAAAAACAAACCAAAATTTGGAAAAAGTGCCTGTTACTGAACTAGACTTTCAGCTTATTAAGGCCACATTCTTAAACGTTTTTAATACAGAAATGCCATAAGCGATCGGTAGATCATAAAAATGTAAACCACAATCTGAAAAATATTTAATTAATTAAATGATGTTACTCTCTGAAAGCGTCTGAGCTAGAAAGGTCTAATATGCATGGAATATATATTAAGGAAAATATTTCTTGTATTCAATAGCGATTATTTTGAACAAAAGACACGATTCAGCTCTTTACATGCATGGTTCCTATTGGTCCTTGGTACTATCGTACATTATTAAATAGTACTTGGAGTAGTAATACGATTTACCTTTCTACAATGCGTGGACACAATAAGATCAAGACCTTAAATATAAATATTCAGGTGAAAATCTTTCTTGATTTAGCATTGTATTTTTTATCTTGAAATTGTCAAGAAAGACTGCGCGACTCGTGACAATATACTGTTTCGTCTTATTTTTATTGTATTATATCTCAAACTACGCAGATGTTCTATAAATAGTAAATAGCACACCAACAATAACATAATTCTAACATTTGTATTATGCAAGCATTTTACGCCAGTAAGTACATCCCATGTCACAAAGTGATGTGACTACTTTGAACCAGGATCTATCATAATGACATAGGCGTTGTATATAGGGCAAAGTGTATCTAATTTCCTGTTGCATATATGTTCAATATGCGTAGTTATATAATAAAATTTTGTTCAAGTGACAATTCCTTCTCAGCTGCAATATCAGTATATAAAAGGGAGTTATACAACCCTGTGATATTGGCTGCACGAGAAACTTAACATTGTGGGTCGATAAAGCTATAAAGAGAAATTTAGCATTTTGTTCACTACCAAAACAAAAATGTAAAAGATGCATTGTGTTTTCATAAATTATTGAAACAACATTCTAGCCGTATGATAACAATGTGGAGATGCAAGACGCCTAACGACAGTTTAGCACACATCATTACTACCCTGATCATTTTAGGACTACTACACCTTCAGTTGACATTGGATGGAAAGTATCACATGGAACAACTGGGATCACGATTATACCAGCTCAAATAAAACAATAACACTTTGACCAGAATATGCCAAAGTTACTCACTTCCCCAAAACGATACGAAATAGACGCGGTGGAAGTGTTATGAAAACGAATGGCTGCGGCACCCACACAAATGGGAGTATCTCGAGAAACCGGTGAGGCCAACTAAATGAGATGCTTAGAGGTGGTTGGTAACCATAATAACTTAGCCGGACCTACTCCTGCTGGGTCGCAGGGCAATCATTTTTGTTTTACGAAAAAAATAAATTTTCTATTTGTGCTCCCAAGATCAAGAACACTAATTCGTGTTTTTGTAGCGTATGCTGGGAAACGTTTATTTTAACAGGGTGTAATGACTGTCAGACTACTGGAAACCAAGCTGGCAGATTTTGAAGGAATTAAATGAGTCATTATGCCGTGCACCGTCTTAGGAAAAGCCTACACATATAAGTGGTGAAGCGATATTGCGAGGGAAATATCGCAGAGAGGGAAATTATGTTAAAGCACAACTAGGTGTTCGCCGAATTGCTGTGGGAAGTATAGTGCTGGCTTCATATAGCACGTTACTGCAGAATTTACACATCAAATAAAACAGGATAAGGATTAAATAAACACATGACAAGACGAGCAGCAAAATCTAAGATCCTTGAAACAATAAATATAGTCATTCTTAATTTGAATACATACATGTGGATATTGTTTTCCATAACGTGATTTACTTTGACATACCTGATAAGTTAAGAAAAGGGATACTATTGATCAGAACATAAATCACAGATGCTTCATTAGATTGTGTCGTTGTTAAAACGGCAACCAATTAACGGCTCTCGTCATCATCATATGAGAAAATATTTGCATTCTACCACATTATTTTAACGATTTGATTCTTTACTTTTGTCCCAAAACAACTGTCATTTCCTTTCAGGTGCTTCATAAAGTCTCATTTGGGGGATACTGTTCACTCACTCATAACTGTAAATACGCCTGCAGAAGACACATACTTACAAAAAATCTGTGGCAATTCCAGTATTCGAGATGGTTGCAATATGGTTTGTATTTCATTTGGTCCCTGTAGTTATCATTATGTGAGTGTAAATGTGTATGTGTGTGTGTGTGTGTGTGTATATTAGTTATAAGTCATTTGTATGACTCGGCCGGGGTTTGAACCCGTGTCCTTCCTTTTTCAATTTTTCATTTCACTCCCTCATTTGTTTTCTGACACCTTTATCCTTCTATTCTTCTTTTCAGCCTTTATCACGTATCGTAACCCTTCCTTATAGTATTTATCTCTATTTTGAGATGGTTGTGAGTATAGCAAAAACCATACTCCAATCTCAACAGCATTTCCTCAACCATGCCAATATAATCAACAACTTATTGTAGCTTGTTCATTTTGTCCAAATGAGACGTCATCTCTGTTAACCTCTCCTTTGACATCTTCGGCCGCTTGCTGCTTTCTGGATTTCTCTATCTTTCCAGTCTTGGGCATCAAGCTTTGATTGACACAATGCAAACGCATATAGCCTTCGTTTAGTTTAGCTAAAATAGAAGGCATCTTCATAGGTTGACGAGTCAACAACGAATATTCAGACTGGAGACTGTTTCGCGTTATATAGTTCACACCCGAACGCGATAAACATATATCTACAATACTTTGTTGGGTAAAAACGCTATGATTGTTGATTTTAGGGTGAGGGATAGAATGAGGTCAAATGTTTATTGTTTACATCTGAAAACTGAAAACAACTGACATAAATATTGCTTCAAAACATAACATTTTTATTCAAACAGCTAACAATAAAACAATCAACAAGTAACAATAAACAAACATTATTCAAACAAACAATTTATCTTTGACGAGATGACAACGCTGCGAAGTTATGATAAACATCCACCGACGGCAGTAATTAGGCTATTGATGTACACTAAGTTTCCTAGATAAAGACAAAAGTAATCCATAATGGTCAGAAGTCAATAAATGTTTTAAAGAATATCCAAGGCTGCATTGATGCTGAAAATATCCACAATATTGTCAACCAACCATTTTATCTATGCCTCGATATTTCACAATTTGGAATCGTGTCGTAATGGCATTTCTTATCATGCAGTCAATGATGTCGTTTTCCAAAGGTAGCAGTACATACGAATCAAAATACTCCGCACAAACATCACAGGAAAGGAGACGGCTACCCAGATGATTTCTGGGAGATGACTGTCGTTTGTGTTGATAACATAAGCTTGATGGTCTTGAAGATAGGGATGAGGGAGATCGTTATTAGCACACACCACATGGTTCCAATAAGCAGTGTACTTATTGAGGTTCGAAAGGTAATAAGGTCCCATGGTATCCATTTTTGCTTATATAGGTAATTATAAGTCATAAATTCAATCCTGAGTTGTTGTTTGAAAATCCTTGACATATCATTTGTTAACATTTCCGACATCTACATGAATCTTTTGATTTCATTGTGTGAAATTATATTGATTTATAAATGTCTTTATTATTTAAAGTTCTTTTTTTATAAATTATATTACATTGCATTATTAGGTTGATGCTTATGTATGTTAGTTGTCCAGCATTTTGACACGAATATGCACACGAACTGAATAATTAATTGAATCATTTTAAAAAAAAAACACCTTGTATTTCTGTTGCCATTAACAGTGTTCTTCGGTATCATCAAATCCCAAGCTGGTTATCTTTTCTGGAGCCAAATCATTCTGGGTATAAATTCCCCGCGTTGAACAAGTATTTTATGTTTTCACTGATGCGTGCGTTTTTATCAGTGTTTGGCGACGAACATGAAGATGTATTCCTTAGCGTTGTTTCTGTATCTTGGAGAAAGTACGGTATCCTGCAAGTCATTCTATAATAATAAAATGCAACGATCATTTCGTTAGGTGTTTTTTATTGTTTCGCATCGGATGATTGGATTTAGACAGTACTGACAAACACCTCAATAATTAGTTAAGCGAGAAGGAGTCTATTTCCCATATTTTCGAGGTGGTCAGCACTTCTTCACGAAATGTTTTGTTCGAGAAGCTACAGACTCTGATGTGAATTGTATCGCACACTTCTTTTTGAGGCTGTGATTAGTCCAATGATTGTCGGTTGAATTAGATTTATGATGGGCACCTCTCGACAATGAAGTGTTTTGAGCGAACTAAATGGTGTTAATTCTTGCCGGCGGTTAAGCTCCTATAGAAGTGAGTTTCCATGGTTTCGTCAAAATAGGACATGTCTGGAAAGCGTCAAAAGTGTTTGAGAAAAGATATACTGTCAACGAGCGCAATTTTGTCCTGGAGTATATACACATTATAGCAGCATCATTCTGTCTCGCTCTCTTTCCGCAAGATATGTTTCTGTGGTGACTTTTTTAAAACGTTTACTTGTGGTGTGAAAGTGCACTTGCAGTACTCTTCTTAGGACGTCATTTTCAAAGGAGATTTGGCTTTTGTTTAGTTTTAGCATCGGCATTGAAATCCCAATTTAAAAGTGAACTACTCTTACAAAGTCACTTTTCATCAGGTTTCAAAACAATTCGTTTGTATTTGGCTTGATTATGGATTCTTGGATCTGCTCTTAATGTGCGTTGTTTTTAAAAAGCTTATAGTTTGGAGAAGGATTTGACGGATGCCTTGATGTAATTGACGTGCGGTCATCACAAAGGATCTTAAGACTTCCTGAGACTGGCTTCTAACAAATGGGCACTTATATTTTTTGTGACTGATCCCATACAGTGCACAAATCAAGATGTCTCCAAGATGAGACTGGAAGGACGTCAAGTTGTGTATTATTTGAACGAGAGGAAGTACACAATGTTTATATAGTTGTTTGGTTATTCAGAGAAATGCCAAGTTTGTCTTCTTGACATCAGGTGAGAAACACATTGGTACGAAATCTCAGTGATATTTTATAAATCGACGAGTAAATATGCATGAAGCGTTTTAGTGGCATCGTCATACGCATACTTCAGTCAAGTAATTCCCCACAGTTTGGCCAATACTTGCATTGAATATTAATCTATTGGACCTTTAAACACGACTACTTAATGAGCACGGGGACTAATGACTTCACGTACTTTACTTTCTTGAAATATAACTGCGTAATGTTAATGACACTGACATTACGATTTTATTTCTGTATAAGCAAAATTATAATTTCTTCTTCATTTTCTGCTAATATGTCTTTGAAGATGGCAAGGTGTATTTGACTAAAGTCAGACATGATCCTATCGTCTTCAAAAGAGACTCTTTCTACGAACAAAACACAAACTATATATTTCATACAAGTTTTAAATTTATTTTAACTAAAAAAGCATCAAAACATATTTACATTTCAAGAATTAATATACGAACAAAAAGACATATATGACAGCTATCAATAAGATTAAGGAGGAAAACTGTTCTTGTTGTATGATTTCTTTATGAGCACTGATATTTTTCCAGGCAAACGAGTTACTGTTTTAGGATCTAACTGATCTGAAAAAAATTAACATTTAACTCTAAAACTGACTACAACAGAAGAAATCGACTTGATATTAAGTGTTTTTAAACCTGACTGATTAGCTTCTCCTAAGAAAAAGATTATTCACTAATTTGAGATGCAAAAAAGGTACTTTTATGTTTACTATCAGGTGAGAAACATTCAACATAAGATTAAATGCTTCTTGCCGGACTTTAATAAAGACTTTGACGACTCCCGTGTGATTTCTGCGATCATGTTTACATCAGGTACTCGCAACATGATCGTGACAAAAAGCAATCAATTTACTTTTAAAAATAAAATGAAAAATAATTTCACTCCAAAACGGTCTTCAATATTGTTGCTATATGGTTTCCATTTTATTTTGTCCCTGTAGTTATCAGTATGTGTGTGCGTATGTGTGTTAAATATGTAATTGTTATGACTCTACCTGGGTTCGAACGCGTGACCTCTCTTTTCTATTTTTTTGTTCTACTCGCTTATTTGTTTTCTGTCCTCTCCATCCTCCTATTCGTCTTTGTCATCGTTTATCATTTCTCGTATCCTTTCCTTTGCATTCTCTTTATTATTTATCTTCACTTTGAGACTGTTTTATGTATAGCAATAACCATCCTCCAATCTCACCATCATGCTAAGATAATCAACCACTTCTTTTTTTCTTGTTCATTTTGTCCAAATGATTGATTGCCATTTTCTTGGAGTATTCCGAGTAGAATGGCACGACTAATGGACTCTTAGGTTTATATGTGGGGCCCCCGAGTGGCCTAAAGCACTTTCCTTTACGGATCGCTGCCATCTCACCTCTGTGTGAGTTCGAGTGTAAGATTCGGCTAATGTAGTTATGTGAGAAAGCTTGCTAGTAGCTTATCTTGGGTCGGTGGTTCTTTCCGGGGGTTTTCCCGGATTCTTCCTCCACCAATAATACTGGCCGCCATGTATAGCCTATCATGTGCTGAAAAATGGTGTTAAACTTATACAACAACAACAACAACAACATTATATGTGCCAAACACTGGCGACCAGAAGAAAACATCTCTTGTACTTCACATATTATCTACTATCAACACATAAGGGAAGGGTAAATAATCCAATATGTACATAAGAAAACCAATATTTACTATTCACACAGATGGAAGGTTAAATAATTAAAATACACTAGTAAAACCCGAATATATACAATCGACACAGAAGGAGGGAGAAGAAACAACATTATCTACTATACACACAACGTACATACGCATACTCTACAGTCCACACAAACGTTCACCATGCACGCAAACAAACCCCAACACACACTCAATCCTATCAACCAATCAGGTCAGCTAGTTGCACATTCCGCCATTTTAAGAGATCAAAGTGGTGGCAAAGAAAGAAAGGTACTCACTAAACCAGCCCATGGATTTTGTAAGCTTGAAACGCCGCGAACGTACTTATTTTAACTCTAGTCCCGATTTACTAATGGACGGAAAATGTTCCATTAGTGTGTAAGCCATCCGTGCAATTAAATCAAATCCATAAAGTCGTAGAATGTTTCGTCTTTCCTAACATTACCAATGTTTCTAGTACAAAGATTACATATTGTAAGTCCGTGACAAGTTTGAATGCTACAATGTCTATGTGACATAAATAAATGCAGTCACTGTTAGGTAAGAAAGCTTGTTAATTATGAGCGGTGTTTGAAAATGACGAAGTCAGGTTTCGTAAAAATTGCTTTTTGGAAAATGGTTCTCTTACCAAATGAGAACCCTATATTCAGACAATGAGAGCGACAATCTTTTATCCAATTTGCTCTTCTCAAGGCAAATGGCCGGGGTAGCTGTTCCAGTATATGGAGACCCAGAGTCCATCATGGTGCCCATTCTATCTAAGTCGCTGATATTTAGTTCCAACAGGACAGGTTTCAGGTTTAAAGCTCGATCATATCGCAGGGTCTTATTCAAGAGTCAGCATACAAGTGTGCAACTCAAACAAAACACGTATCGGCCGCCATCTTCCTTACTGACTTCCACTCAGTTATTTAACAGAAAAAAGTGAAAATGTATATAAAAAACGATCTTTTGGTGTCGAGAATTAAATTCGATTTTTTTTATAGATCTAAAGATACAAATCCTATTAATAAAAGTTCTGAACAAAGTTTAGTAGCAAACCAAATAAAATCCAGCGACCAAAGTGTTGATGTATCTGTGGTGCTCTGTTATTGTGATGTTGTACCAACAATCCTATGTTGAAACTAAACAATATAATTCCAAATCTGAATTCACAATAAATCTTACTAATGACTCTGTACTAAAATATTATTATTATGAGAGCTCTATGCCTTCAGAGATAACATTCACTGTATTCAATAATTTGATGGAATATATTGCAGCCAAATGAACTTCAGATCCTAAAACATAAATGAATAATTTTTCCAGTGACATGATACTTCAGTCCTTGACTTGACCAATGGCCACATTTATCTATTTCTAAAACAATGACTATTATCAAGTTGAAAATAAACTTCTCGAAACGGCTTCAATTTTACAATGTCAGTAATACTTTGATAAGTCACTTTAGACCCATGTGCTTATCGTTGAGTCCAATAGAATACCGCGCTAGATAAAGAACGTTACAGAAGGAGTAAGCGTAAATGACCCCAAATGACAAATGAAAATTCACTGAATACAACGCCAACATAAATTTTGTCCAAATGTTGTACGTACCCAATATTGCCCAAAATCTTGTACATTTTGTCAATATTTTGAGTGGTTTATGTTAAACAACACCCCTTACTTATTTCCTTGTGTGCCAGCTCTTTTCTACTCTTCGTCGTGGTATATTATTTTGTAAAACTATTGAGATATCATTCATAAACAAATATACTCAAAACATCGGTTTATGCTGACCTGTTCTTGTATTTATTCAACATTACAGCTAGAACATTCGATACAATCATAAAACGTTTTAAACGTAGAGGGCAATTCACACAGATACTCTACTCTTTTATGCACAATACGAAAAAAAATCTTTCTATGTGAATACTTTTATCATTGGCAAAGCTTATTCCGTTATCTGTTAAATCGATATGAAGAACTCACGCAATACAGCGGTCAGCAGTAGTTAATGGGGAGTTGACATCTATCAACGTTTTCTCTGCTAGTCGTTATTTGGTCAGTCACCTGGTAGTTCTGTCCCTTTTCTAGAGACCTCGATAAATCTGATTTTTGTTTACCACAGTTCTTTCTAATATAAAATATATTTTTTCGTATAAGCTCTGCCTTTAAAATGGGTTCAGTGAAATTTTGGAATGCGACTAATTGCAAACATAAAAGGTTTAAGTCCGCTAATTTGTGCAGTCAAAATCAGTTTCAGTTACGATTAAAAAATTATGCATTTGATTACTGAAGTCGAAGATGACACTACTCAAAATAAGGAAAGATTTGATCCATATTTTGAATATTTTTAAGGCAGGATGGCCTAGATGATATTATCAGTCGTGACTCAAATAGTCTTAGTGCTACATAAAGACCGGATTTTACATAATTAAGGCAGGGATGACGTGAACTGGATCCCACCTTGCCATATAATACAAAATGATCTTAACCCGCATGTTAGTCTATGTTTTGAAGTTGTATCAGTTATAATGGCGTAGGGATCTCTGTCAGTGTAAATTCAATATGAACTTAAAAGTATATGTCAACACTCACAAAGAAAACGTGTCCAAAATATTATAACACTGCACATCACTTGATACACAATGCAATACAAACAGAACAAAAACATGATCTGATATACTAATCAATCTATAACGCCATCAACGTATGAGACCATCTGCATTCCATTGGTCTACTTTTGTTTTTACTACCATCATACCTATGTAAGTCTATACAATCTTATCCCTATCGTGATATTTGTCTGTCCATACGTATACACGTTTCATTGATGACATATACACAAATCTTTTATTTATATTTAATATCGATTTTCTGGGCGTCGAGGGAGGAGGCTCTCAAGCGGTTTTATTTATTGTTGTGTATTTTTCATTGTTTGTGTTTGTTTTTCATTATGTCGAACACGGCATCGACCACGACAACAATGCTAGGAAGATGACGGTAATAAGATTAATAGTAATGGTCTTTGTTATATTGCTAGGAAGATGACGATAATAAGATTAATAGTAATGGTCTTTGTTATATTGCTAGGAAGATGACGGTAATACGATTAATAGTAATGGTCTTTGTTCTATTGCTAGGAAGATACGGTAATAAGATTACTAGTAATGGTCTTTGTTATATTGCTAGGAAGATGACGGTAATAAGATTAATAGTAATGGTCTTTGTTATATTGCTGAGAGAGGTTGGGTATTACTAGGATAAAAAGCATGATGAAGATTATGACTAGCATTAAGGTAAATATGATGATGTTGGCGGTATGGTGCAGGTGGCGTTTTGATGATGATGATGATGATGATGATCGTAGCGATGAAATAATGAGATCGATGCTAATAATAAAAGTGTTTTTATGATGACGACATAAGTTTGATAATACTGGCATTGTGAAAATGATCATGATTGTCACAGGATAAAGCCGGGTTGGGACTGGATTAGTGAAGACACCGAAAGCAGCTGCGTTAATACGATGTTTATTTATAAACGCAATTTATATGTAAAACAAATCTGACACCATTATAAAGGAACGATAAGGAAAAATTATAAGATTCCTAACATGGAACTATGAACAACTCAATGACTAAAACCTCAAAAGAAGATTTCAACGAAAAGCATTTGAAACTGGCGTGAATAACGTCTTATCACCCGATCAAAAAATACAAGCATATGTATGAATTTGCAAATATATATAGCTCGTATAACGAGACAGATGTAAACGCCTGTAATGTTGATTATATCGTTCAGATAACGACTTATCAAAGTAAAGGCATGTATGTTATGATTTTATCGTTCATGTAACGATTTAGCAATATAAATCTGAAATTATGAATTATGAATTTATCGTTCAAATAACGAAGTTGATACATACATGTGAAATATTTGCTCAGATGGTAATAGCAATAATATGGAACACGTATTTCATAGCTATCGTGGCGTCCATTAGACGTCCAAGATGTATTTCCGGTTCCACCCGCTCTAGTTAATGGTGGCGGAGTCGCCACGCATGGTCCACTCCCCCGTGTCTGTTTGATAGATTTCTCGAGAGAACTTACATTCAACACAGACACGATGGTCCCTTGCATCGAGAACACCAGTACACTCTTCCGAACCAATTTCACCAGACATAGCGTATACGTCTCAAGAAAACAAAAGAATTCTGCGACTTCACGTCACCCGATTATATATATATATATATATATATATATATATATATATATATATATATATATATATATATATATATATATATATATATATATATATATATATATATATATATATATATTTATTTATATATATATATATATATATAGAACGCAGCATACACAAAGGCAGCATACACAACGTACCATATACACGGGCACTCATGGCACCACACACGGCACCACACAAGTGCAGCATAGACAAGCCACACACTCGGTCACCACAAGGTCACCACGACACGGTCCCACACGGTCGCACACACGGGCAGCATAGACAAGCCACACACACGGTCACCACAACACGGGCACCATACGGTCACCACACGGGCACTATACACATGGCACCACAACAAGGCACCACACATGGGCAGCATAGACAAGCCCCACACATGGTGACCACATGGTCACTACGACATGGCACCACACACGGGCAGCAAAGACAAGACCCTCACACGGTCAGTTAAAATTAAAACAACCAAACCGTGTAATACATATGACACGGTTAAGTACTTCTACATTCATATATGTTGCGCATGCGCGCACATGAATTTAGTATCCATGTACATTAAACGTTCAATGCATGCAGCGTAAAATTAAACTCAATTTGTCTGTTCAGTTACAACGAAAAGCTATTTGGAAGCAGACTAGTATTACTAATATCATGGCGCTGAATAACCTAGGTATTTACTCTGTAAAATTTAGAATAAATACTAAAACATCTGATATTATGAAACAATTATGTCATATAAAACGAATAGCAATAAGAATATAATATAAAAATCAATTTTACTTCTTTAGCTGAAAGTTTTGCTTCCATAAAGCGAGAAGCTTTGTTTACATAGAATTGGCTCGTTCATATACCCTAGCTGTGACCGATATGCGCAGCTACTTACTTAGACTTTAAACTGCATGCAATTCGCACATGCAGCATGATCTGTGTTTCGATCACTATTTCGAAATAAATAAAGCCGAAAAATTAATAAACCACCCTCGGAGACGCTGTACGCGGCAGCGAAACACGGGTGAATTTTTGACCACATATACATATTAATACCAGTCATATACAATTCGTGACAATACCTCCCCCCCCCCCTTCAAACAAAAGTGGAAACACTTTTAGAAACATACGGAATTGAACAACAACAAACAATACGAATTGAAACGTTATTTACATTACTAGAATAACATGAATAACATGATAAAATTAAGAGAGAAAAAAAAACAACTGCAAATCACACTGCTTAAGTAATCTACCCCTACGTTTTCCGACCCTCTAATTGCTTCGATCCGGAAACGATATGGCTGCAGAGTCAATGCCCAACGCATCAATCTTGATATGAGAGGCTGTTGGTCCGTTTCAAGGACAAATTCCCTTCCGAAAAGGTACGTGTTGAATTGACCTATACCCCACACCAGTGCCAAGCACTTCTTTTCGATCACGGAGTAATTTTGCTCTCTAGGCAGCAATTTCCTACTAGCATAGGCTATGGGTAATTTGCTCTAGTAGCAAAACTGCCCCTAATCCCTTCTCGGAAGCATCAGTTCTCAATATGAATGATTTATTTAAATCTGGCAATTTTAAGATTGGTGCACTGATCATTCCTTCTTTAAGAGCGCTAAAAGCTCTTTCTTGGCAAGAACCCGAAGAAATCTTATTGGGCTGCCCCTACCTAGTTAAATTTGGGAACGCGGTGGCCAAATGTATTTCCTCATTCCCTACAACCATGGGGTACTCAAAAAAAAAATTCTGTGTTAAAATCTAATTTCGGTTCGTCACTCGACTCATGTTCTATGACCGCAATACATACAACGTTCAAAACGCCCTTTTCTGCAGTTTGACTAGGTCTCACAATATCAACAGCTACACTTTTAAATGGGGTATCTATCAGGGACATTCTACCTAATAGTACTCTGGTATTCCTTCCCTTCGACGCCGTTTTCTAGCAAACTTCGCACGACCGACAGAATCGTGCTACGTCACTATTTACACCAGGCCAGTAAAACTCCTGTAATTCTTTGACGGTTGTTTTTCTCACGTCTAAGTGACCCGCCATACTGGACTCATGTACCACTCTCAGTACATGTGTCCTGAATTTCTGAGGGACAACTAATTGGAAATACCTTCTCCTGTCCGACGTGGTAAATTCTCTATACAGCAAAACTTTGATACGTACGAATTTAGAGCTCCCACCGCCTTTACAAAGGTTCACGGTACCGGATACGACTTTCTCTGCTGTCGCGCTCAAAGACACATCGTGATTTTGCTCACGTGTAAATTCATCGCACGAGATATCAGCCATGGCTTTCGGAACTTTCAACTTACGTAGCGGCGTTTTATCCGCCCGCGCCTACATCTAATTTGGACCGCTTGCACAATGGGAAACCGGAAATCAGAATGGGATGGGAGTCTGGATCCCTTGACATTCCCGTAAGTTAAATCATATATGGGGTTTTCCATGCAAAGTGCTTCCACGGTTCCCATCAGAAAAGGCGTCTCTAATTTTATTCTGGCAACGGGTACGCGATCAATCCATTGATCTAATAACATGCACGGGGATTTCCAACCAAGCATTTGGTCTTCCTTAACGAGACTCCTCTTTACCACGACACCCGTGAACCCGGTATCGCGTAAGATAGTGACTTCTTGTCCGTTGGCGGTACTTGTAGCAGTCGGTACCCTCGTCTCTGGAAAACGACAAGTGCCGATGGACTGAATAACATCATGACCGATCTGTACACGCACTGCGGACTCGTATACCTTATTCTCGTTATTAGATGTCGAACTATCACGAGGAAACCATTGCACTTACCACCTGCTGACCATGCTCTGCTTTCAATAGCAACAGCGACTTTCTGGACAAAACCCTTCCTTTTCGGACAGTCGGGGTTGATGTGACCCCATTCCTTACAGGTGAAACATTGTTCATCCCTACGATATGAACCCTTCCCAGATTGAAAATTTCCACCTTTATGGGTTCCAAGTCCCTTGGGTTCTCTGGGTCTCTGATCTTTATCTTGGTTACCGCCATTGTTATCCCTTGAAATTACACTCTGGATATCTCCCAGAGCTTCGGCGAAATAATCTGCCTGGGTACTCTGTAGAATTTCGATTAAATACTAAAACATCTGATATATGAAACAATTATGTCATAGAAAACGAATAGCGATAAGAATATAATTTTAAATCTATTTTACCTCTTTAGCTGAAAGTTTTGCTTCCTTAATGCGAGAAGCTTTCTGACAAGACTGGATTGTAAAGTGATGTTTACAGAGGATTGGCTCTATAATATACCCTAGCTGTGACCGATATGCGCAGCTAGGTACTTCGACTTTTAAACTGCAGGCAATTTGCACATGCAGCATGATCTGAGTTTCGCTCACTATTTGGAAATAACTAGAGCCGATAATTAATGAACCACCCTCGGTGACGCTGTATATATTACATTATATTACAAATCATCTGTGAGAAACGTAATAATATGAGTAAACATGCATAATTTCCTATATTAAAAAATCCGTGTGTTATATTCGAATAGTGTTACTACCGCTACGTATATCATTAACCACCTCCATGAGTTATCTACGATTGTCTCATAGGAATAACCAAATTGCTAAATTTAGAAAAGTTTCTTACAATTAATATGGCTATTGAGGAATATACATTTCTCTACAGACACATAAAAACAATAAACATCATCAAAATATATCTTCCTAAATTTCTATAATTTGGACAAACACAAAAAATGTAACTCTTCTTATACCAACAATTTGTTTTTTACCGGCATAATTTAGAGTACCTATTATTTCTTTCAATCCCAGTATGTGTATCTGTCGTTATATTCAGCATATGCACTGAGCACCTACATTTTGCAAGTAATGTCCTAAAAATAAACAGGATAATCCATATGATAGATATTCTAATTTGTATTTATATATGTTATAATACACACATTGATGTAAATTGTTATCTTCAAGGCAAGAACATGAATACTACCACAACATTGGCTACAATAAGGATACCAGAAAATGGCGTGGTGATAGAGAATACATCGGATGAGAGTAGGTGGAGTTTTTTTCACATACTAAATAGATCATTTCATCCATTTGATACCGGTTAACCTCTGAGAATTTCTTTAAAATGCCACAACAAGCAGAGAACGACTGATGCATTTTTGAAGAATATGATAAGACGTTTTAAGTTTTTTGTGATCATGACATCTTTTTTAATTTCACCTCGTTAAAATACTGAATATTCAGTCACAAATTCATGTATGGATACACACTGACAAAATTACAAATAGCAAAGAGACAGGCAGATAGGTATTACAAGACGAATACCTATTTTTTACCAGTGAGAAAGATTATATTGTCCACTACTTGACCTCGGGTCACTATAAGCATTTTCTTTATTTTAAAATATTTAATATTATATAATTGAAACTATTCTTCTAGAAACTTATTCCCATCTCTAATCTGATAAATGTTCAAAGTGATTCTTCAATTTGTGAGAAAATGTATCCGTACAATCTATGATTGTTGAATTGGATCTTTGAAATTTTGCAATCGACTAGTTTAACGCTTTACGGATTTACACTCAAATTATGTGTGTAGTCCGAAACTGTTTCTGTTACCATTCAAAGATCATGTATGCCACGTAGCCATTACTGAAGAACACATTACAATTTTCAGATTTGACTTTCACTTGCCCAATTCTTTTTCAGCCAGACTCGGTGTTCTTCTTACTTAATAATTGGATTCAGAACAGTGATATTTGGTTTGACAATAAAGGCGCTTTAGTTCTCACGGTTACGGCTTGTTTTAAGACTGTACATGAAAACGGCGTATTTAACGTTAAGACATTGTTTTTTAAACACGTGATGGCCCCGTGCGTTTATGAACTAATGTCGAAAAATCTGCCATTACTGTTTATACCTTTGGTAATGGTAATCATTAATAGTAATTATATGCCAGCCAGATATTTCCAACTCTTTCACTAGAAACAGTTCAGTTATTTTTCTCGATATTAGTAAAAGTATCCTAACCTACAGATTAGATCTATAAAGATTATCTCTCTTTGAAATTAAACGCATGAACAACAGACCATTTTTTTTAAAAATCTGAATCAGTTGTCGATGATGTTTTTCTAATCACATTGCTCGATTATATAGCATAGAAAGTATCGATTGACCAAGTAATGGCTACCTTCAAAAGATGCATATCGATACCATTGATGGTTTTGCCACCTTTTGCCGTTTGGATCTATGGTATACGTCAAACACTTTTATCCCTCAAGACCAGTCACTTTCGTCGATTATTAATGCTAATCATTCATAGGTTGAATATAGTATACAGCTCGCTTGCATAGTCAGAGAGGGATAGAAGATGTGGCGTGTATCAGGGTCCAAAAAGCGAACAACAGCGACTTACTAACCTTTCTCTATCTATATTAGCAAAGGTTCAGATATGTTGACCATTTCTACAGACAGAATTAACATATTATAATCTTTGCTCGCGAAGATGGCCCAAATTAAATGCTGGAAAGCTATGAATGATATTTCATATATTAAAAGTGGTGAAATGTTTTTAATTACATGAATCAAATGAGAGTAGCAATTGGAAATATCACAGACAAGTGAAGGATACTGAAAAAGAAAACTGTAATATCGAATCTCAATCGGATCAGCAGGATTAGCCTACACAATATTGTCGGACTAGACTCAGATAGTTCTTGGTTAACTGTGATATCGAATCTCAATCGGATTAGCTGGAGGGCCTATACGATATTGTCGGACTAGACTCAGAAAATACTTGGTTAAGACAGATGTTTTCATGTTTGAAATTGTTTTTACTTGCTGTGGCGTAATGACCTTTGTCCTGGTAAATACGATATAAACATAAACGTATATGTAAGCACTCTCGAAGAAAACGTACGTCCAGTTCTTGCCTAGATATTCTCAACTTTAATGAAAAACGCCACATCTCTAGATACACGATGAAGTGTAAAGAGACCAACAACAGTCCAACCCTGGTGTGATCAACCAATCGACTAATCAATCCGTCAAATATATCACCATCCTTAATCCCTTTATCTATTATATTTTTACTGCCTCCACTACTACTTAAGTCTCTACAATCTTATACAGTTTTCAATAACAGTTTATTCACAAATATTTTATTTATATTTTATATTTTTCAACCGAGTGGGAAAAGATCTCATGCAGTATAGTAATTACATTTGATGTTCAAGTTAAATAAACATACCTGACTTCCTATAAATAATCAGTGCATACTATTAAGCGTGCTCTTAAAACTCACAATTTTCGATTGCAGGAACAAACATAGAGACCTAATAGTATTTTGAAACTTATATATATTTAGCATGTTTTTATGTTTTCCGATTTCATGGTTTTTGTTATTTGTGTTTCTGTAGTGTAATCATATCATTATAGATGTAACCATGTTGTAAAGTGTTTACAGCTTCTAAAGATTAGGCGCTATAAAATTCCTCATTATTATTATTATTATTATTATTATTATTATTATTATTATTATTATTATAAAGAGTTACAACAGCAAAGAATAACATTCATCATCTGCATGAGATATCAAAGATTGTCTAAGACAACTAACCAAATTGCTATAGTAAGAAACATTTCTTATAATTAATATATCACTATGATTCATGTGTGTATGTGTGTGTGTGTTTTCGTTTAGGATTTATAGAGTAGCTTTAACATTTTTCAGTCATATCGATTCGTTGTCTGCAGTGTGGCAGTCTATTGTGTTTTCTAGGTCTATCACTGGTGCATCATGCCGCAGACATTTAGCCTGATGTACCATACATTCACATGATCCTGACACCAGGCCGACCAGCAATAACACTAACCTCTTAATGCTGAGCGCCATGCTAGGCAGCTGTTAGTAACTCTTTTGTATGGCTTTGGTATGACTCGGCAGGGGTTCGAACCCACTACCTCCCGCTTCGTCGTCGGACGCTCTAACCACTAGGCCACCGGAGCAGCCCACTATGACTCATGCAGAATATACATTTTTCTGCAGACGCGTATATATATATATATATATATATATATATATATATATATATATATATATATATATATATATATATATATATATATATATATATATATATAATTCACTTCATTCCAACATGTCTTTCTTAAATGGTCATAATCTAGACAAACACAAACAATATGGAATTCATATTCCACCAAATAAACATTATTTTCCAGGCATGATTCTGAGTATATATAGTATTTCTCTCAATCCCAGTATGCCTACCTTTCTCTATATTCATCACATGCGATGAGCACCTACAGTTTGCAAGTAAAATAAACATAATAATCTACATGATAGGTATTTTCCGGTATTTAACCTGTATACGTGCTACATGATACACACATTTAAGTGAATTGTTATCTTCTAGTCGATTACATCGATATGACCACGACGGTGTCTGCAACGTTGATGCCAGAAACGAATGTGGAAACAAAGCAGACATCGAAAGAGAGTAAGTGAAGCTGGATTTCACTTACATAATGCATTAAATGTAAATTATACTAATATAGCCTGACTTCTGCTAGGTACTGCATGGGAATCAAAAACACGTCGACCCAGACCCAAATAAACATGATTACTTCTATTACAAATAACGTTCGTAATATTAAACACATGCACAATAACCTCTGCAGCTGCTTGTGCTGGTACTAAATAGAGCCTTCAGTGTTCCCTTTTTTAGCAAGGCATGCTAATTAGCTTATATATTAGTTCTAATGGTTTTTTTTACCAATATATATTGTCTTTTATTTTATTGGTTAAAATTATCTAAAATTATAGTTTATCTAGATAACAAATTCACTTTAAAACATTGCAGTTTAAAAATCTTTGCTTGCTTATGCTTCGAGATAAGTGAAGTGTGTTTTGTCCTATTATATATATATATATATATATATATATATATATATATATATATATATATATATATATATATATATATATATATATATATATATATATATATATATATATATATATATATACTGTATTTACCGTATTTGTTGGGACACCATAAATATATTTCAAAATTATCTTTTGGGTGCACTGTATGTTCCGGGACACATCTTGTTTTCGATAAGTAAGTTGTTGGGACACCTTTTAAATCATTTGAAAATAACTTGTCGGAAAATGTACTCCAAATGAAAATTTAGTTTAAACATTAAATAACTGGGTACTTAAGATAAAATTCTTTAATCGACTGCAGCATTATCTCATTAATACAATTCTTCTTCTGCACATGTATTATTCAATCTCTCTGTACATGAATATTTTTTTATAGCTTTCTCATACCATGAAAAATTGTTATAGGCATTATATCACCTGAAGCAGAAACTGCAATAACTAAAAGTAAGATTTATCAAGTCTGCACCAGTCTTGCTAATTCTAACACTTTTGACAGCCATCTTACCATCAGTCCATCCAGAAAAGCAATAAAAGTACATTAAAATTTCGACTATGGTAATAATCATATTGTCGACAAAATCATCTGCTTACTTTCTGATTGATTTTCATGAATTCATCGTATTGTATTTTCTCTACTGGGCGACACTGGGTCATTGATGTCCGTTCACAAAGCGCAATATTGTGTCATATACAAAATTGTTCCATTGTCTCAATTTAGTTTCAAAATTCCTGTGATTATCAGTAAAATGTAAGTAAAGTTAGCTTCCGAATCTCGGCCGATTTTGTAAATTAAAAAAGCCCCTAAATAGGCACACTTAAAAGAATCCATAGTCGGCTTACCAGGTCAGCGGGCTTTGCTATAAAACAACAACATTGTATTGGTAGCCTTTTTAAAATAGACACTTTAAAGTGCCCAAAATTGGCATTAAAGGTTGGCTTGCTTTGTAATTAAAACAAACTCTTTGCCTTTGACGTCCTGTCGGTTAGTGTAAAGAGTTTGATGCTCGCTTGCCAGTTGTGCTTATTCACCGCCCGGCTTTCTATGTGCTTGGCATCTGTAGTTATAATTAATAACAATGAGCATTGATGTATGCGGGTAAATGTTACTGTTACTTTTGCAATCCATGCTGGCAATAAGATTGTCACTTGCAGAGAAGTGATTGTCTTTCCAAATAATGATTTTTATTTGTGATATACTATCTGACAGTAGACCTGGATATAATTCAATCTTGGTTATTTTTCACCTATGACCGTGTCATGCGTGAATGGCAGTTGTCTTCCTTATATCGGTTGACTATTTCACTCTCGTTTGCGAAATCATTTGCCTTCATAAATTCATCACATGATTTTATTTTCTCCAAGTGTTTCTGGTGATGCTGAGTCATCAGTGTCCATCCATGAAGCATTATATTTTGTCACTTTCAAATTTGTTCCATTTTTTCAATTTATTTTCAATATTCTCTTGAATACCAGTAAAATGAAATTAAAGTTTCCTTCCATATCTCAACCATCTTTGTATAATCAACAAAAACGAATCAGTGCACTTAAAAATTGATTAAGATGGGGTTTTTTCAGCAGTAAATCTAAGATACCCCTGATTACTGACAAACCCGACTGGCTTTTTCAGCCTGCAGTGTCTGACTACACCATCGCGTGATGCTTCGTAGCTGCTGATCATTGGATTTGGTTGAAATTCTCGGCTCATTTATATATAATATATTTTTTGTCTAATTGATTATTTGTCTAGATTATAATTTGTGTTTTTTATTTTGTACTCCAACATCGCATCGTATACAGGGTTTCGGACCTACGCTTCCTCGTCGCACACTTATACAGTATATACTATGTTTCACGCGAAGTGTTTACAACTAGTTCGGTTGCTTTAGCAACATTCAATGATCTGAAAATGTACTAAGCTAGTCCTGCATATAGGATAAACTTGATCATGCTAGTTAGAACGAACTAACATAATATCAAAACCTCGAAATAGTATGCGTGTGTATTCGTCTCTATCAAAATATTTTTGTTCGGTGTGTTTTCTAAGACAGATTGACCTTGAGTAATTATGTTTTGGTTATATATTATTTGTTGTTGTTGCTGTTCTTGTTGTTTTTTTAGAACAACTATGGCACAGCAGAAGACAAGAAGGATTTCTTTTGTTAAAAGTAGTTCTGAGCGCGTGGACACCATGACTGAGACGATTGGTTTCAGATGACTAGACTGAGATAAGAAAAGTAAGGTCAGCAAAACAGCTTGATTTCTCTGTCGCTTGGGTGAGAAAGAAGCATAATCAGTAAAATTCATGATGCGTTTAACGATTTTAAGAGCGATGGTGCATCTCACTGTTAGTCAACATTTCGGATCGTTGGTAGTGTTGATTCTACCATGAGCGAGCAACGAGTATAATAACGCATCTTGAACATCGAAAGTATTTTTCAGAGTGAAATTCATTATACTATCAGAAACAGGAAACTGGATTATTCGTGAACAAATTCGATCCTATCCTAAAAAATAAAACAATCGTGAGTCAGGATTCCAAACCAGGAATATTGACCGAATTGACAAACCGTATTACGAGCGAGCTTATCCTGTGACCGCGGTTGTTTATGGGATTTATCTGATAAATGAAAAACCAAGTGTTTAGAAATTGAAACCTATGAAACTATCAAAGATAAATTGTGTAGCCGAGCAAATAATAGAGCATTTTACAAATGCGTTGCGTGGAAACGGGTTGACAGATCTAAGACATGGCAAAATAAACAAATGGGCTCTAACAGTCAAGGATTTTGGAGCTACAATACAAAATGTGGTTGAGCTAGAAAAGATATTAAAATTCCCAATAACCGTAGCAACTATAACAGTAGAAATATTATACGAATCAAAATATAAATTGAAAAGAGCTCCAATCAAGATCACTGATCATAATGCACACGCGTGGACTGACGTAGTAACAATATTTCCATGAAATAGAACCGTAAAATACCTTCCGGTAGAGTTCGGGGGGCGGATTTGTTTGATTTTATGCACGCGCTAAGTAAAAACGATCCTGTGTCAGTGTGGTTAAGGTGCCTTGGTGTAACATAATCCTTTTTATAAGGTGTCTCAGTATAAATTTTTCTTTTCTATGAGGTGTCTCACAATGACACTTCACTTTTTATAAGGTTTTTAGTATAACATATTTTTTAAATAAGTAATCTCAATATAACACTGTCCTTTTTATAAGGTGTCTTAGTATAACATTTTCCTTTTTATAATATAACATTTTCCTTTTTATAAAGTGTCTCATTATAGCTTTTTCATTTGTATACGATTTCTTTGTAAAACATTTTTCTTTTTATAAGGTGTCTCAGTATAACACATTTTTTGAAAATGTTGTCTCAGTATACCACTTTCTTTATATAAGGCATCTCAGTATAACACTGTCCTTTTAATAAGTTGTCTCAGTATACCACTTTCTTTATATAAGGCATCTCAGTATAACACTTTCCTTTTAATAATTTGTCTCCGTATACCACTTTCTTTATATAAGGCATCTCAGTATAACACTGTCCTTTTAAAAACTTGTCTCAGTATACCACTTTCTTTATATAAGGCATCTCAATATAACACTTTTATTTTTATTAGATTTCTTTGCATAACATTTTCCTTTTAATAAGTTGTCTCAGTATAACATTTTCCTTTTAATAAGTTGTCTTAGTATAACACTCTCCATTTTATAAGGCATCTCAGTATAACACTTTCCTTTTAATAAGTTGTCTCAGTATACCACTTTTATTTTTATTAGATTTCTTTGCATAACATTTTCCTTTTAATAAGTTGTCTCAGTATAACACTGTCCTTTTAATAAGTTGTCTCAGTATACCACTTTTATTTTTATTAGATTTCTTTGCGTAACATTTTCCTTTTAATAAGTTGTCTCAGTATAACATTTTCTTTTAATAAGTTGTCTCAGTATACCACTTTCATTATATAAGGCGTCTCAGTATAACATTTTCCTTTTAATAAGTTGTCTCAGTATACCACTTTCTTTATATAAGGCATCTCAGTATACCACTTTTATTTTTATTAGATTTCTTTGCATAACATTTTCCTTTTAATAAGTTGTCTCAGTATAACATTTTCCTTTTAATAAGTTGTCTCAGTATACCACTTTCATTATATAAGGCATCTCAGTATAACATTTTCCTTTTAATAAGTTGTCTCAGTATACCACTTTCTTTATATAAGGCATCTCAGTATAACACTTTTATTTTTATTAGATTTCTTTGCATAACATTTTCCTTGTATCAAATTTTGACCGATACCAATGAAATACAATGCTGATTCTAATCGTTGTCTTTTAACACCTTCTTTTTAAAAGTCCATTAAAAGAAATTTACCAAATTTGACAGAAAGCAACCTAGTTTGAAGGCCATTCACATTTATGATAGCGATGCCACTACAACATTTAACTTTGTTACTATTACTATAGAAAGAAAACCATCTGACAAAGACTCTGTTCAAACTTGAAAATGCTTTGAATTTAAGTGGCTGCCTTGAAAACACATTGAATTTGAAAAATGGTTTTATCTTTTAAAAGTCCTAGAATTTGTTAAAATAAACTCCATGACTGGAGTGACATTCCTTTGCTGTTGTGGCACAGTTATGTATTTTTCTTTTGCTTTTGCTTTTGTACCTGTTTGTGCAGTGACAAAGCGACATATGTAGGAAGTAAATTTCCTTATGAAAAAAATACTCAAGAAGAATCATAGCTGAAGATATAAACTCATGGAAACCTTAAAACACTTCTTCTGGCAACATCTGCAGCAAACAATATTGGAAGAAATTGCTTTAGAAAAAGATCATACTGACCTAGAGTTTTTGGTCAATTACAGTTGCAGTTTGCTGTTAGGCAGATATTAGCGATGTTAGAAATATCAGATCTACATAGGACTTGCATCATCATTTAAAATCTAGGTGATTGTAATTTCTCATTTCTATGCAACGGTTGACAGTTGCGTGTTTTTCTAGCGGAAACTAGCTGAAACTTTGGATGAATTCTTTTGGTTGATATATTGCAGTGTCACAGATAAAAATGATGTGTAAAGATAGATATCTGATAGCTATGGTTATCAATAGAAGTTCCAAGAGCTATCCACTTCTGGTATGTTCTTTATGTTGTGAAATATTATCGTGATCAATTTATATGATTTCAAATTTTGATCTTTTAAAATGTCACAGAAGCTTTAAGACTTTCACTGCAGCTTTCATCTGCCGATGCATTGTGCAGCCACAATGCAAGAGATGATAGTGGCATAAATTCAAGGGGAGATGACTCTTCAGACTCAATAAATGATGATTATACCCTTTTTTTGTCTTACAGGCATTCTACCAGTAACGATTCTGTCTTTCCGAGATGGCAGCGAATCAACAAGTTTCTCACTGTTGTGGAGAGCTTCCCAGCCCACTGGCATCCAAATTATTGGATTTCGTGTTCAGTATAGTGAGGTGAAGTGTGATTTTTGTATATAGTTTTATGCAACTCACAAGAGTTGATGATTTTTGACAGCACATGTATTGGAACAATAGTTTTAAAACTGGAGAAACCCTAGTTTTTCTTTCATGTAATAAAGCTTTAAAAACTATTTTGAATGTTTATGTTTGGCTGTTTCTTAGGCAAAGGACATTTTAGATATAAACTTGTATTAGTCAAGGGCATTAGACCTGTAAAGCGTTGGACAAAACTACTGCTTGCTTGTATTTGACCATTCTTTTTTGTATTTTCTTCTTTTGCAGGGGTACATAATATTATGGTATTAACTAATTATCTATGTGTTTATGTATTGAATGATGGTTTCCTTGCATTTACTTTAATTTTTCTGCAGAATGACTCTCATTAGGTTTCTTCTGTGGGCTTCTTTTGCAGTGAAACAAAACCCATCAACAGTTTGGTTTAAAGTTCAGATGCTAAGGTCACCCTAACAGTGGAAAAATGGATATGCCTTTACAAAACTTAACTGTCATGTTGCCCTTCAAAATTTCAGGATCTAAAGGTCAAAAGTCTAGATCAGTATGAACTAAAGAAGGCAAGATTGTTTAAGTGTGAAAATATAATTAGAGCTAAACTGTACATACAGTAACAAAAAGAGGCCCATGAGAATACAAAAAAAACTTTATTATTTAATTTATTACTCTTAATGTCAAATACCAAGGTCCTTTTAAACTGAATGAGGGAAAATAGTTTCTGAGTAATAACTTCCAATGCATTCAGGAAGTATTACATAAAGGAAGAATGTTGGCTAAGAAGACTGTTGTCTTGGGTTTATATGTTGGGTACTCTTGTTTTTTGTAACTTTAAGGTCCTGCCTCAAGATGCAGGACCTTTTTTGGTAATCACCTTTCCTTTGATCCATTTGTCCATCCATTCACAGTTCATGTAAAAATAATAGCTCTGCAATCCCTGCACATTGGTTGACATTGGTGGATAATTGTCTATTACATGTAGATGTCTTTTCAAAGGTTTAATTTTCATATGTTTATATAATTTACTGCCCTTTGTTGATCACTGTTGTATGTCCACTACAGCAGATGCTTATAACCAGCATAATTTGATAACCATTCAACATATGTAAAGCAGTTTGGTGTTCCACAAATCATTCAGGCATAGGGACCTTTCATTATTGGACAAAGTATGTTTATTTGGCATCAAATGGAGACACAGATATAAAGACAGAGAAATCTTGAAGTAGTTGTTTTCATAACATATTCTGTCTACAGCATTTATACAAGTTTAAACAGAGTTTATTCTGCTGTTCTAGATTTTGTGGCCACCTATCTTTTTATTTGGCTGTTAGGCGGACAACAGCTAGGTAAGTAATTGAAATACATCTGGGCCTCATGGTTTGAATAGTTATGGCTTCCAAATGCTCATCTTCTCCAGGCTGTTGTTTCCAAAAATAATTCTTCAAGATGATTGTTGCAAGCAGGGTCCTTTGTGTTGCACTCTTCACCGCTAGCCCTAGTAAACTTGGCATTAGGCTGCTAGTGGATATTTTGTTGTGTGTAAGGGAACTCCAGCTAAATTTCATTTTTTTAAAAGATGTGTCCACTGATTTTACTGTCTTTTTCAGGTATCAATTCGCCCAGATAGGACACCAGATGGGAACTACCAAGTAGATAAGACTATTGGACCTTATCGAGTTGTTGAGCTACCCTCCGGAGCAGATCGTTTTACCATTGTAGGTTTACAACCTGGCAGATACTACGAGGCTGTTGTATTTGCAACAGAATCCAGCAAACAGTCTTCACAAAAGTCATTTATTTTCAAAACAGCTGATGGTATGGGTTTAAACATTTATGATATCAATACTGTGTTGTTAGAATTTAGAAATTTTCTGATTTGTACAAAAACTTGTATTTGTGGCATTTACATGTTTGTTTATTTGTGGCAACAGCTATGCTAACGATAGGCAAAGTCAAATTCATGCTGTGTTCATGAGAATCAGTCGTTTGCAAATATTGAAAAAAAAAATAATTAAAGAGATAAAAGTCTCAGTAAGCAGAGACAGGGATAGATACTTGATTATTATCCATGTTCTATTGCCAATTCTCATTTTTATGCAATTTATAAATATCTAAATTGGATTTTGTTTTACAAAGAAAAAAAAACAAAAAACTTAAACTTCGGTTTCTTTTCTCGTGTTTTTTCAATAGAAAAGTCAACTAAATGCATGAAATACATAAAGTGCAAAACAGTCTAGAATACTTCAAAGCATGACATTATTTCCAATTTCTCTGTTAGTAATGGTGGTGATAAAAGCAAGTTAGTTTCATGATGGCTTACTAATGTACACTTAGTTTTCACTTCTTGTGCCATTTCAATAGAAATGTCAACTAAATGCATGAAATGCAAAAGTTCAGAGCAAGGAAGTCAACCATAACTCTTGTTTTGTATATACTAAGTGTATATAGTCTATGGCATACAGCATGTGTAATGTGTGGACAAAAGATGTCTGGATTTCAGTATTAGCAGCCTAGTAACATGTAGAATTGCTAATTTATGCTTTGTTTTCTCTTATTGTGCTATTTCAATAGAAATGTCAACTAAATGCATGAAATGCAAAGGTTCAGAGCAAGGAAGTCAACCATGACTCTTGTTTTGTATATACAAAGTGTATATAGTCTATGACATACAGCATGTAGACCAGTTTCAACAACGTCCATCATTTAAGACCCCATACATGTGATGTTCATATCCCAGATTTGTAGCATATATTCTATATGCCAATGAATTATAACCCTGCTGGTGGGATTGTCTTCATTGAAATTAGTAAGCACGAAAGATTCTATATGATTTAAATTGTGCCCCAGTAGTTGGGATTTTCCTATCCCACATTAGTAAGCATTTAAGATTCTATATGACATAAATTGTGCCCAAGTAGATGGAATTTTCTTATCCCACATTAGTAAACATGAAAGATTCAATATGACCATGAATTGACTCCAGAAGTGGGACATTCCTGTTCCACATTAGTACACATAAATTATATTTGTCCTGCTAGTGCAGAAATAGTTTGATACATGATTGTCACTTTCTAGCAGTGAAAGTGATGGTGATGCCATCATCAGCATTAGATCGTCTTCCTAAATAGTTATAATCTTTTCAAACTGGTAGGGGATGGCTTAGTGTCTGGGGAATATAGTTTTATGGAACAGTTTTTAAGTTATTTTTATCAGTATAACATAATACTGTATTTTGTAAAATTACAGCACCAGTCTGTTCTGTCAGTGAGTTCCAGTGCAAAAGCGGAACATGTATTGATCTCGCCAGAAAATGTGATGGCTTCCCAGATTGTCCAGATGATTCAGACGAAGTGGTTGATTGTTTCAGTAAGGATCAGGGTTTTTAAAAATAAAGATTAAAGCCTTATTCAGTCTGATGAAAGTTTATAAGGCCTTGATTGATTGATTGATTGATTGATTGATTGATGTAAAGGCACATCAACACATGAAAAGTTATTTAGTGATGAACAATGAAAGGGAAATTTCATGACTTGAGACACAATATGGCAGTCAGTTTGGACTGGATTGAGCAGGATTTGGACCTGCAGTCAGTCCATCCAGCATTGTAACCACTAGGCTTCATTATCTCACTTGGTGCCAATCCTGGTTTCTGTCATACACAGTTACTGAGTTTATTTTGCCTCATCTCTCCGCCGTTAAAGGAGAAGACTCCTAGGACTTTGATCCATAATCCATGATGTAGACCATAAAGTCCTGTTGTTTGGTTTCTTGTATAGTCAGTTCTTTTTTATTGATGACGTGTGTTTCACTAATATTTGTTGGATTAACTCAATTTTAGAATTCAGCAAATGCTCTGTTAAAGAGGAATTTATGACATTATTACAGTAATTTAAATCTTTAGTATGTCTTGGTGACCTAAGATGTAAATTATTCCATGAGTTTCATAAATTCGTTTTGGAACAAGCACAGTAATGTTTCTTGAGGTGTTACTTTTATGTTGCATAGACTTAGCCCTATGTAAGAAATGCTTAAAATATATAATGTTAAGAATGTAGTCCAAAAGTTTTCATGATGACTCTGCCCTATTATATGATGGCATGTTTGATCAATATAAATAGTGCTATCATTTCATGCAGATTTGAAATGATATTCTTCATTTGTAACATATCTATCTAAACACATGTAAAATTTTTATTCAGGGATTGCACTTGGTTTTGCCAGTGTTATATAAATGTGATTTTTTTCCTTATTGGCAAAAAAATATACCATCTGGTGATTTTTTTGTTTGTTTGACAGCAGTGTTGGCTGTTTAAACTTGTACATTCAGTCTTGGATTTGGAGTGGAAAAATTCAAAGGCACCATGAAAGAAAGCGTCAAACTTGGACATGAAACTGAAATCTTTCTATTGTTGCATAAGCAAGTAATTTGTTCATATTGACAAACCATCTTAACAGTGCATTATAATTTCATAATGTACTTCTACTGACATCTTGCCTGAGTACAATATGCTGTGATACACTCAAATAGTCATGCTACAAGACTAACTATAATCAACCCAGCTTTGGTTATAGGAATAGGAACTGCTACAAGCAACCTAACAAGCACAGATCTTTCTGTATAAATGATAAGCATATGTAAAAAGAATTTCAGTCTCACCCAATGTTTTAAAATTATTTTGTGGTGCTGCAGCAATAACAAACAGGCATTTGTTTGGTCCTTCAAAGTTGTACTTGAGCAGTTACTTCAATGACACATGCATCCTTCATCAAAGCAAGCCGACAACAATCTTCAATAACAAGAAGATCAGTATCAAACATAAATAAAAGCAATGGTATCTGATGAATTGCTGCTTTTCGACATAATGACTGGAACACATTTATTGTGCCATTAATGTTTCCATTTTGCAGGAAAAAATGTATGCTTATGACTGCTTCTAGTGGCAGTATCTAAAGCAAATACAATTTCAAATCTTTGGCTTATCTGGCTTTCACTTTTGAATTTCTTCACATTTTTATTTCCCCATGAATAGCCTCATCCCCATGACAGCCTTGGCAAATTACTTTTTCCAACTGACCAAAAATTGAGACCAATGTCAGTACTTGTACATGTAGCATGTAAATAACTACAGCCATGTGCTGCTGGCAACAATATCATAGTAAATTGTTTAGTGACACATGTTTGTTGACAATAGGATATAAACTGACTACAAACAGTGTAAACTGATATCTAACCAGTCTAAGCACTTTCAACTCTTAACGAGTCTTTTTCAAAGGCAAAAACAAAAGCCATTGTGTTTGCAAGACTTTACATGACTGACTTGTTGTGGATGTTTGAATATATTTTGTATTGACCTAGAAATTGATGAGCTATAGCGACATCTGTAATTTATGTATGTACAAATTATATCCTCGATATTTCATTGTTATAGTTGTAATTATAGGCTTTTGAGTGACTAATAGATTCTTTAGACTGCTCACAGTTTTGTGTTCCAATCCTGACCTCATTTTGATGCAAAGACCAGAAAAATAACCACATATTCTTTTATTTATAAATTTGGCTCAATTCTCCTTGTCTTAAATGTCGAACAGCAGCAGAGAGGGTGAACAGACCACGTTTTCAAGCAAAATTAAGGCTTACAGATCATGTTTTCGAGCAAAATAAGGCTTACAGACCACGTTTTCGAACAAAATATAAGGCTTCCAACGAAATCTCATTTAACCAAAAAAAAAGTCTCCATTTTTGCAAAAACGGAGATTTTACGATTTTTTAATCAATTTTGCTCGCAACGATGTGATCACCCTCTCTGCTGCTAAAGTTTTCAGTTCTGGGTTAATAATTCTTTTACGATTTCAACCGAATATTTGATCCAGTCCGATACGATATCGTGTCCGAGGATCATGTAGATTTATTGTTGCGAATCCGTGCGGAGTCGACTGAGCATGACTAAAGAAATCTCGAAATTGATTGAAGTCCATATCAGAGCACCATGTCTGCCAAATATTTCTAAGAGTATGAGTATCAACTCCGTTGAATACAGCAAGAATATTGCAGTTATCTCTGATGACTTTTGGAACCTGAGTGTAGCGTTGAGTGACATATATCACGTCAGTGTTTTTATGCCTGCCTCTGGAAAAGATCCTAGCAGGATTTTTTTGTTTATCCAACATTATATCGTCGTATACGACTAAATTGTTAATATCTCCATCAATATCATCAATACTCGGTGCTTCATCGATATCGGTTATAAAATCAATGGCGTTCTCACCCTTAATTTCTGATGCATTCTCGTTAAAATCCTTTAACACTTCATAACATCGTTGATCATCTACGCTAGGCGCAATTAAATACAACTTATCCCACTTCATCCATCTCATTATTAAATTGAGCAACAATTGCGTTTTACCGGATCCAGATGGCCCGATTATAATCATCCGGATAGAGTTTGGTAGCGCTGCATGATGCTTAATTGGTTCTCTTGTTTTAGTCGCCGAAAAATCAATTATATCCATATCTCTATACATAAATTATGGATCTATATTGTGTGAAGTGTAAAACGCGTACTAGCACAAATGATGTGACGACGGTTACAACTAAAAATAACAGATCAGCACTTACTGGTAGATGTGCAACATGTGGTACAAAAAATTTAGATTTGTTTCTACAAAATCAAAGATTTTACAATTCGGAGATGTTTTAAAAAAAAAACGAGGAGGTGATATCGCAGCCTAATTGGCAAAGCTCCCTGGAACCCCATGGGCAAAGTACCCCGGAAAAAAGCACCTTCCAGGATATAGCTACTGTGGACCGGGAACCAGACTTGATATCAGACTCAATGATCAAAATCAGTCCCGACCCGGTGAAGAACCAATAAACGCCATTGATAAGGCCTCTCGCCTTCTTGATGTTGCTTATAAAAGCAGCAATCTGCAACACAGGCATCTAGCAGATGTGAAATTAATTCATGCGTTAAATGCTATTCCTGATAAATCCTTCAAAGAAAAATTGGCTTCCTTTTTAATAAAATCGGCTATGAAAAGTAAATTGATGTTAGGTGCCGGTAATTAATAATATGGAATCAATTTATTATTCCCCAAGAGGATACTGGAGGGGTAAATCAGCAGTCCATAAACTCGCTAGTGCTGCAAAAGTGAAAAAAAAAAACCACTGCGGCTAATTGGTTATCCAAACAGGCACTATGGCAAATTTATCTACCACCGCCTAAACAAATTCAATTCTCGCATTTTGATGTGACAGTTCCTAATGAAGTTCATCAGGCTGATATATTATTTCTGCCACATGATCGTGGTTACAAATACGCTTTAACCGTAGTTGATATTGCAAGTCGATACAAAGAAGCAGAACCGTTAAAAACAAAATCAGCCACTGAAGTCGCTTCTGCATTTGAAAGGATTTATCGACGAGGTCCTCTGCACTGGCCAAATCTATTGCAGGTTGATCCTGGCAAGGAATTTCAGGGTGCAGTGTTATCTACAATGAAACATCATAATGTCACCATACGACGAGGGCATACTGCGCTACATCGCGATCAGGCCATTGTAGAACGAGCGGTTATTTGGATATCAATACGCAAAAGAATTCATCCAAGAAAAAAGATCCCGTGAATGGGTTAAAAGATTACCATCTGTGATTACTGCACTGAATAACGAGATTACTAGAACAATCAACATGAAACCTATCAACGCGATTAAAAAGAAGTCAATACCTGAAAAACCACAAAAAGATTTCAAAGAACCAATTCTTGGTAGTAATGTCATTGTGAGGTACTTATACGAACCAGGAGAGCTTGAAGGGGGTAGAAAAAGGGCTACTGATCCTATTTGGAGTGTTACTGCACACACGATATCTAGTATAACACGATCTACGGGTAGACCTCCAGTCTATAAACTGGATTCAACTGCCCCTCAGCGGGGTTTTACTCGACAACAACTACAGGTAATTCCCGAGGATACTCAATTGCCACCGCATGGTCTTAACTAGCACCGTTGCGTCTATTGCACTCAAGACAAGTCAACATCACATTGTTTCTGACATGACCGAGATTGTTATTTTTTCTGTCTACGGTGAATTGGCGAGGATCCTTATCCGAATACTGCCAACGCATTATACAATTGCAACTCGCGCAGTGATTATTCTGTTGTTTCTTCAAAGTGATTATTAATTTAGCATCAATATCAAATTCTCGTTGTTTTTTTTTTGTCCTGTTGTTTGTAACCGGAGAGTTTTTTATCAATAATTTTAACATCAATATCATCCATTGTTGTGTCATTATCATCGAAAACAATTCTTCGAAGCTGATTTATTCTTAGTACTCTGGATACTGCGAGATAGACTAAATTCGACCATTCGATGTGATTATCCACCATCCAAACAATTGTATCCGATATAGTCAATCCCTGTGAAGAATGTATTGTTGCTGCGTATCCTAGCGTCCACGGGGATTTATTAGCACGCAATGCATTTTCGACGAAGCTGATATCAACCAGCACAATATCATTTAATACGAGAATTTGTTTTTCACTCTGTCCTGGAATATCAACTTCAATGTTCTGTTTTCGTGTATCCGATGGCCTATAACAAAGGGGTACTGGAAGCGTTGCAAATTTTTCTTTATGCAATTCAAAAAACTTCATCTGAAGTGTGTCCCTAACTATTTTTCTACTTGCAATTATCAAATCATTTGGTCTCCATGTTTCCCAGAAATCATTCATTGGAGTTTCTGAAATCACTTCACGCGTTATTTCGCATTGGATTCTATCCGGTTGTAATCTAATTAGCGCTTTGAATTCTCGTAATCGTTCATCAAGTGATCTATAATCAGTGGTAATTTCTTCATAATAGTCTACAAAACCCCTTAGCCATTCATGTGGAGATGCACCGACAAATGGTGGTGGTTGGCCGTGATCACCGCACATGACGACTTTTGTGTTTTTGTTTAACAACCACTCGAGAAATGTTTGTAATACATCTAATGACACTGTGCATATTTCATCCCAAATTATGATTTCAGGAATGAATTTATCACCCATACGCTCAGGAGTCCATTTGTCACCCTTCCATCGAAAGAAACTATGGTAAGTACAGGCATTTACCCCTCGCTGTATCATCTCTCTGGCGAGTCTGTGAGTCGGTGTTAACACAATCATGGTTGACCGACGAAATAATTCAATTGCACGAGTTGTCTTTCCTGACCCACCACAACCGTTTAAATAAACTGTCTTGTATCTACATACTGGATCAGATACCGGTGGTGCATTAGAAAATTCTGATTGAATTTCAATACGGTTACAACAAAGATATTTATCATCCATGGCAACGTCTGCCGATTCACAATACTCATGTAGCATCTCCTTTTTAAATCGCCAACGCCCCCAATTTTCTTCGGGATCTGTGAATTTAGCTACAGCTGATTTGTACTTATTGTGTATATACATCGAATCAGTGGCCACTCTAACCGCGGTATTAGGAAATCTATTTATCATCGAAAATAGATTAATAGAAGCATAGGCTAGCATTGAACTTCTCAAATGTGTATACTGGGAATTATATCCATCACAGTAGGTAACAACCGTACCCATTTTCTCACCATTGGATAGAAAAGCATCCTTACGGGATACAAGTTTTCCCTGTTTCATTAAATCCGTTACAATAAAATCGTATTCAGCGTATTCAGAATATTTTGCATTGTCGTATCGTCCACCCTGGGTAAATTTACCGATTATTCTTCGTCCAAAATCTTTTGCTTGTTCTTTTTTAATTTCAAATAACTTCTTAGACCGATTCATGATTTGTTCTTCATTGAAATCAGGGAATTGTTTTCGCTGTTCGCTGATTATACGATCTAAATCGGGTTGTGGTAGCCAAACTTCTTTCTGAGCTCGATAGCATATAATAGCCTCGGAAACAATCAACGATATTAGCATACCACAATCAATCATATATCTCAATAGCACTATTGGCATCCAGGCCTTTTCAGATAGGTGTCTACCGAGCCAAACATAACTACACGGATGTAATCCTGACGCTAATTCAAATGATATCACACGAGCGAATCCGGTTAAATCAAAATCAGGCAATGGTCCATTAATCGCAACACGAGTCATTTCATGCGTGGGGTGTCCAAATCGTTTGAAGTACTCAGCACATTCCCCATACCCGAGAAAACTTCCGGGATAACACGCGGATATATCAATTGAAATCATACCATCACGTGAGTATTTCGTATTCCACAGTCCTCCATGACCAAATTTGACGCAACTCAATTTAACATCCTCGAGAAAATCATTTCGTGTTGGACGCCATGAGTTTTTTTCTCTTGCGAAGTGAGCTACCACTGATGGAATAGTAAAACTATCCGTGAGTAGTTTTTCATGGAAACTCTCCGGTGAAAAATCACTAGCGATTTTTCTCATTCTGTTATCTAATTCTTCAACGCGATATAATTCACCATTTGGTCTTACAAATTGATCGAATCCTATTTCGGGATCTTCATCACTTCTAAGTAACCACACTGACACAGGATCATCTTTACACAACGCATGAATAGCATCGAATAATTTCTCTTCATAGAAAACATCCCCGGAAAATTCCGGGGGGATATATTTCACGGTTCGTTCTCGTGGAAATACTGTTACCGCAGGTGTCCACGCGTGTTTGTTATGATCAATAATTTGTATTGGAGCTCCTCGCGATTGATATTTCGGTTCGTATAAAACCTCTCCGGTTATTGTTGTTACTGATATTGGGAATTTTAATGATGCTTCTAATTTAGCTATATCAGAAATCTTTGCACTATGCTGTTTCACTGTCAGTTCCCATTCGGTTATTTTCATACGTCGCAGATCAGTTAGTTTATTTCCTCGGGATGCATTTGTGAAGTGTTCCATTACCCGTGTTGCCACGCAATTCAGTGAACTTGAATATTTCATAGGAGCTAGTTTTGCGATATCGGGTTTATCATTTAACGGATATATCCCATAAACCATTGCTGTTACGGGATAAGATCTTTCGTAGTATGGTTTGTCAATGCCGG
Source organism: Unio pictorum (assembly GCA_030141615.1). NCBI lineage: Eukaryota > Metazoa > Mollusca > Bivalvia > Unionida > Unionidae > Unio > Unio pictorum. The sequence goes on from JARLTB010000442.1 coordinate 8,641,305, forward strand.
TTAGAGATCCTGGTTTGGAATCTCTACTCACAATGACAGCTTTTTTATTCTTGAGAATTGGTTCAAAGTTATCCCTAATAATCCATTTGCCATCGACTTCAATAATGAATTTTATTCGGAAAAAATACCGTTTTTCCCCAACACGTGAAATTATCACTGCTGCTTTTTCATCAGTCATGGTAGCATCAACAACACCATCAATTCGAAATGTTGACCAACAATAAGATGCTCCATCACGCTTGAATTCATTAAAACAGTCTCTGATTTTACTAATCATGGCTTTATCAAGAATTGTATTCTTTGGTGTATTAGAAACTATATCGAGATTGAATTGAGAATCTTTCCAGGGTAATCTCTTGGACGTTTTTTTTGGTTTATCGAGATTAAATTTAGGATTAATTTTTAATAATCTCTTAAACTCTTTCATGTTTCCGTCTATTAAACGTTTTTTTGGTTTATCGAGATTAAATTTAGGATTAATTTTGTTACGTTTTTTTGGTTTATCGAGATTAAATTTAGGATTAATTTTTAAAAATCTCTTAAACTCTTTCATGTTTCCGTCTCTTGGACGTTTTTTGGGTTTATCGAGATTAAATTTAGGATTAATTTTTAATAATCTCTTAAACTCTTTCATGTTTCCGTCTCTTGGACGTTTGAGATTAATTTTAGGATTAATTTTGTTACTTTTTTGGGTTTATCGAGATTAAATTTAGGATTAATTTTTTAATAATCTCTTAAACTCTTTCATGTTTCCGTCTCTTGGACGTTTGAGATTAATTTTTAATAATCTCTTGTTACGTTTTTTGGGTTTATCGAGATTAAATTTAGGATTAATCTTCAATAATCTCTTAAACTCTTTCATGTTTCCGTCTATTGGACGTTTTTTTGGTTTATCGAGATTAAATTTAGGATTAATTTTCAATAATCTTTTAAACTCCTTATCAGCATTGAATTCAGCATTTTTCGAAGGCGTTCTCCTTAATTCCCTCATGCTATAATTAAAACAAGCATTTAAATGAAGAATTTATATATAATGAATCACTGCAAGTGGCTTATGATTGGATCAGTAACCCCGTGTAACAAATCATGCAGAAATGAGTTTTGTGGGTATCATATGCAAAGCTTTCGACGTGGAAGCCTTGGCCCGTTACCCTGCATACGATGTGGGGTTGGGGTTAGGGGAAAATCTCAGTTGTGTTTGAATTGCGGTGGAAAGCGATACAGGGAGTTGAAGCGTTATTATGATAAAAGAATAAAATATGGACAATCAATCAGAAATTATGACCCTGAAAAAGTCCTTGACACTGACAACGTCCCTGACAAAATCATAAGAACTCCTCAAGACTACATCGAAAGATTTATCATTAAACCAAACAATGAATTAGACAAACAATAGTATTATGTATACGAATAAACCAAGAATTCAGACACCATCCCTTGATTACAAATTATGAAGCATCCAGTGATGGTGTTGTAAGACACTGTAGACTGAAGAAATCAGTTGGTGCTGTGAATAATCAAGGGTACTTGATGTTTACTGTTGGGAAGAAAACTTATCTCAATCATCGTTTCGCATTTGAATGTTTTTATGGATTGATCGAGGATGATTCTGTCATTGATCACAAGGACTCTAATCCGAAAAACAATTCTTTATCAAATCTGCAGGCTGTTACTCAAAGTGAGAATACCAAACGAGGAAAGACTGGAAAATGCAAAACGGTTGGGAAGAGACCTGTGAAATCTTTGAATACGATAACTAACGAAGAAAAAATATTTCAATCAATAACCAGCGCCGGTAGGCATTTCGATATTTGTTCACCCTCAGTACGATTTGTTGCAGAGGGGATTTATCGATCGGCTATTTCAAAAAGGATGGGACAAAAAGTTCAATTTAGTTATGTCTAATGTGTCATATTTTTCATTTAGAAATATATCATTATTATATAATAATGAATTCTGAAAACATGAATAGCATTTTATCCGAGATTTCAAAATTGAAAAGTTGGGATATTGAACTATCAGATGGGTTAAATCCTGATCAAATCATGTCTGATTTTCAGGATATAGAATACGGAGTTAGCACTAACAAGTATATGCTACCAAAGAAGTATGCGCTCATCAAGAGAATTCAGAATTCTATTCGGGACTCTCTCGCATTTTCCAGTGACGTAAGTGTGTTCGCTCCGTTGTATACCATCGTAGAACGAATACGAAAAGAATTGGGGTACGAATACGAATTGAAAAAGGAGGTTAATTCTAAAATTAGAAACCTACGGGTATTAATTCAAGAAAATGAACAATTTTGATTGGCCGACCATTTATCATTATTTGATTGACCGACCATTTATCATTATTTGATTGTGACCGTCCCTCATAGAGATTTTCATTTTTTTTAGCATTTTTTGATTGACAATGTCAAAAACAGTGAAAATATTTCACACTGAATAAAAATTGATGGACGGTTCAGATTGATCAAAATAGAATGAGGGAAGTGTGGTATTAATTATTTTATATACAATTTCCACACTTCCCTCAAACCTGATAGGATGAAATAACACTTCCACGATGATGTTAGGTCGGGTTCGGGAAAATTGTTTCACAATTGAAAAATTGTTTTGCAATTGAAAAATGGTTTCTGATTTCAAATAATGGTCAATGAAGCATTAACATCCCGATTGGCTCGTGAACGACTGGATGCAATCAGGAGATTTGTACCAATTCGTGACTCTGTACGGAATAAACTACAACAACGACAGAGTCTTCAGACTGATTTTGCTGCGGGATCTGAAGAATTGTTTAAACCAGTAACCACAGCAACGAAGGAGATAGAGCGTGCTATACTGGGAGATGATCCTGACGGTAAAAGAAAAGAATAGGGTCTTATTCCTGTGTTAGAAAAAATAGCAAAAAGAACTAAACAAACAAAAAAATCCTTGCAATCACTTCCTCAGGATATATCAACCGCTTCGAAACGAAAATTTAAAGGATTTCAGGAAGAACTAGTTAGTGGACTACCTAAATCAATTATATTTACCGAGAGCGCTAAACAACAAATTCTCAACGAGGATATAGACAATTTAGGTGAATTCGCTGCTAACAGCTATGATTCACAAGAGAAGTTTTTCACGGACAATTATTCGGATTATAGAATGTCACATAATGAATGGGCTGATATAGTGTATGAAATAAATACTGGGAGTTTAGATAGAAGGATGAAGGAATACAGAGACTTCAAGAGAAAATTTCAACTCCAAATAAGACAGCCATACGATGAGAAGAAATTTCTGGGGAGTGGTCTAGTTGGAAACGCTAGCGTTTCATGTCCTGGTAGTGTTCTCAGTGATATATCACGATTAGAGGTTCTTGTAGGAGGGTTCCGAGCCGGAAATAACTCACCGGAAATAATTAATGAAGCAGCTGATATCTGTAGACGATTATTTCAGGGTGGTATCATGGATATCAGCACATATCGAGATTTCATTGGCGAGTTAGTGGAAAGTGGGTATCATAGTGACTGAATTGAAAAGTCAATTGATTAGATAAATAACAATTGAAAAATTGTTTCTGATTTCAAATAATGATCATACACTACAATCATGATAAACCAACCCCCGTCTACGTAGTTAATTCACGGTTTCCGATTTATAGAGCATACTACGGAGATGGTTTAGGTAATACCATTTTAGGGTTATTTACAAGAATGGCTCCAAAAGTGATGCCGTTGGCTAAACAATTAGGAATGAAAGCAATTGATGTTATTCGTGATAAGGGTATTGGTGCTGTTGGAGATCTTGCTGGAAAAGCGTTTTCAACTGCGAAGAATAAATTAACATCATTAGTGAAATCACGGATGAAATCCAAAGGATTTTCAAAACCGTTACCGTCTACAGCGGAAATGCCTGCAAGTGTTAGTAGAATTATAAATAACGCAGTAGATGAAAAATTAGCGTCGATGGTTTTAACCCCCGACCAAAGCAATATTGCAAATATGATAGCAGGAAGTGGCTTTAAAAAACTACGACGATGAAAATGGAAAATCGCGATTTAGACTCTGATAAATAGAATAAAATGTTCAAAAAGTCACCTGATCCAGCGTTTGATATAGACGCCCCAGTCCCCAAGAATGATTCTGTACGCGATTATCAATATTACGCCTATCATGCAATAGACCCAAATAGTCGAGCAAGAATTGAACTTCAAGTCCATGATACCAGTAAATACTTTTTGCCCTGTGAAGCGTTTATTGAAGTAGAAGGAGAAATTGTAACAGCTGCTGATACTCCTGCTGTACCAGCACCGTATCCAGCTGGTACTCAAGTCGGTTTTGTCAATAATGGTATCATGGCGTTATTTGAGAGTGCAAAATATCTCATTGATGGAAAAGAAATTGAGGCGATAGATCGCGATGTTGATGTGGCTACAACAATAATCGGGTTAGCGAGATATTCCGATGATTATACAAGATCAGCAGGACCTTCTATGATGTTTGCAAAAGATGCTACAAATACCGCTGGAGGAAAACAATTTGTTGTAAGACGACCAAAGAATACTGCTGGCACCGCTAATATTGATGCCGAAGATATGATTATAAACAACGATGTTAATTTCAATCTAGGAGCTGCAACACGTATTTCAATGTTGCAAGGAGCGCGTAAATCATGTTCATGCGCGATTCCACTGCATCATATATTTGGATTCTGTAGAAACGTCAGAAAAGTTATCTACGGGGCGAAGCATACAGTATCGCTTGTACGAAAGAGTGATGATAGTGACGCAATCTGGAGGATTCCAGCAGACAATGCAAATCCAAATGCTGATGCCGGTAAAGTCAATTTAACAAAAATATCATTGTGGATGCCAGTGTTGACTCCAGCAATCACCGCAGAAGAACGATTACTATCATTTATGGACAAAGGAGGAAAGTCGTTGTTGAGTTGGCTAACCGTGAGTACAGATGTGAAGCAATCAAATCTGAACGGGTTATTCACGTGGAATCTAGCATCAAAACAAGGCGTTTCTGCGCCACGTCATATATTTATTGCGTTACAGGATAACACAGGAGTTGGCGATCAACGTTTCAGTCATATGATATTTGATCAATTAGGTGTGAAAGACGTCTCACTGAGAATAAACGGCCAACAGGAACCATCCGAGGATATACAACTTAATTACACAGAAAATCATATTGCACGAGTTTATCATCGTCTGTTGTCATTTATGGCACGCGATCAAAATGTGGATACTGGTTTGCAAATATCACAATATGATTTTAAAAATCTGTATCCGATCTATTACTTCTCACTGGAACATCTCGATTTGATGAGACAATCTGTTGTTGATATACATTTTAGAGCTAATGTGACTCGTGGTGCTATTGCTGATATAGAGCGGTTGCTGTCATTCTCAGTGATAAATCAATGCTACTTGAAGGTGTTGGTGGAAGAATGAGAGTGGTAGATGCACCAGTGGAAAACATGTAATTGAAATTGTAAACGATTTAGAATCAATCAATTATGTATAACGTCATATAGTAATATTAGTGTTGCGTTAACTCCCGGTCAATTAAAAAAATTGCAATCGGAATCAGCTAAAAAATGTGGAACCACAATCACGTTGAAACCCAACCAAATGACTGGTGGTGCAAATAAACTATCGCTGACAACTCGTCAGGTGAAACATTTCAATGATGCACTAGTAGCAAAAAAGGGTGTTCAGATTACTCTCTCTGCGGCTGCTATCAAAAATATGATTAAAACAGGCGGTATATTTCCGTTGTTAGCTGCGATTCCAGCATTGATTGCAGCAGCAGCCCCAGCGGTGGCTAAAGCGGCAGCGTTAGGAGCCGTTGGTACTGCAGCAGGAATGGCACTAAAGAAGGCAACTGGGAAAGGATATAAAAAAAGGGAAAGGGTCTAAGACTACCAGGAACCCTGTATTCGTGGTACAGCGGAAAGGGTCTAAGACTAGGACCGGTTTATTAATTGGAGATTCTATGACTCAGGAACCAATGGTTCCCATGTCCAATTTTGATTTACTCGATGCTGCTAAAAAACTCGCGATTAAAAACTTCAGATGTGTCTTTATGAAAGATCAATTACCACATCAACCAAACAGCGTTGAAACCGGAATCATTAATTTAGATAACAGCACCGGACCTGGAACTCACTGGGTTGCATACGCTATTGATCCACGTGGGATTGTCTATTTTGATTCATATGGATTAGCCCCACCAAAAGAGTTTATGCGTTATATAAAAACCCTTCCAATGAAGACTTAGTATTCTACGCTACCAACACAACAAATGAATGACCCACCAATATGTGGCAGCGACGTATTAAATGTCCTTAACGCTATTTCTAACTCCTTGAGTAACCCAAGCGGAAAACCACCACATGTTGTCGTGAATGAATACACTAGTAATCGCTGGAGAAAATCGAAGATTTTTCAACGAAGTCGTCAAAAACGATTTTAGAGAGAGAAAGAGTTTTACAATAACATGATTGATATTTGGGGGAGATCTTTGAAACCCAAACCCGATGACACTGCAACCGGTGATGTAAAAAACTAATTAAAGATGAAATAGCTGAGACGTTAAATTTAGCAAGTGTTGACCCGAACGAAATAGTTGTATTTCAGGACAAACAGGGTAAATTGAAAAGCAGTGATGTGTCATTGAATGACATTTTGATACGGCAGCGCGACGCCGCTGAAAACTCTATTGCGCTATATTCCAACAGTGGACAACTTAAACCAGGCGCACTTGTGTCTACAATCACCGACGCGATTGACGCCCACACACGTGATCTGGAGGATTATATACGAGGTTATAGTACTTTTCGCAAAAATTTCGTACATAAATTCTTTGGAACCCCGCTTGTGGTTGGCATGACTCTCGCTGAAATTAAAAACTATCTATCGCTATTCTTTTTTAACAAGGACGCGGGAAGGATGATGAATGAAAATGAAATCAAGGCAAATTATCTCGAGATTTCTAAACTAATAGAAGATCAAAAACCCACTAACGACGTCATTGTTAAGTTTTTTGGAACCCCGCTTGTGGCAGGCATGACTCTCGCTGAAATCAGTGAGTTTATCGGCAAGCACACTCACAATGCCTACATCGCTAATAATTTCTTTGGTATCCCGGCTACATCTACAATAACTCTCAAAGATATTAATATGTTTATGGTGAGACAAACAACACTTAATACCATCGTGGATAGATTTTTGGGGAGAACACCTGTTTCTGGAACCACATCGTTGACAGGTCCAACCCTCGCTGAAGTTAAAAAAGCTATTGACGAACAAAAATCCGCCACTGAAATGGTTAATAATTTCTTTAGAGGACCTGAAGGTTACGATACCACTACGACATATTTTGACCTCGCTAGTGATTATAAACTCCGAGTAGATATGGATTTTGGCTTCTTTTTTACTTCATTTTTTAAACGCCGCAATAGAACGTTGATGAAATATACTGAAATCGATAAAACCTATTCCGACGTCATTGACGATATTCTTAAACTAAAGGGGAATTTTGAGCGGGTACAAAAACCAGTCAATGACATTGTTGATAAGTTCTTTGGAATTCCACACAACGCGGGTATGTCTCTCGTTGAAATTATCGCGGCTATCAATAAGGTAAAAACTCCACATAGTGTAAGCGTCAATAACATCGTGTACACGGTTGATAGTGGGACTTTTGATTGGATCCGGGGAAATGATAATTATCTTCGTGTTGGCAACAGACATACTGGTGCACCAGGTTGCTACCGACTTACAATAATACATCACCGTAAATTTGATTTGGAATTCAGCAACACAGGTATCAGAGGTGTTAACACATTGATGTATATACTAGAGAAAATACCAAAACCACCACCCTATATACCAATCCCGCTTACGATTACTATAAGCAATTCCGACGAGTCTGTGATTAGGGAGCCACTACCCTGGATAATAGAATTTGTATCCGGTGTCCCCTCATCCGATCCTAAAACCACTTCGTTGGTGGGATAATTGAAAACACTAGTTGGTTTAAAATAACAACAATGATTCCATCATCGTCGTAATATTGATTCGACACCGTGAAAGAGTTTTCCGCGAATTTCAAATTACATTCCGCGAACTTGAAAACACAATTGAAAACACTAGTATTTTTAAAATAAAAATGATTTCATCAACGCAATGTCGCTATGATCAGGTCAGAGAATTTCAGACTAGACTCAAAACCCTCACTGAGGAGTATCAAATAAAAATAAAAAAATACCGACGAAGAATCACCGCAATTGATATTACTATGTACTCGGTGTCAAGCGTTCTCGCTGGCGCCGGAATAATACTTGCATCGGTTACAATGATTGCCCCGGTCGTAGTTCCAATTTGCATTTCTGCGGTGGCTACAATCGGGGGTATATCAACCGGGATAGCAAAAAAGATATCATCATGCAGCCAGAGTAAACTGCAGAATTACTTAATTCAATTTCATATTGCATCAACCGCATATTCGCAGTTATCCCTGATGATATCGTCGTCACTCGATAATACGATTATATCAGATAGTGAATTCTCAGCGATGGTCAGTATTTTTGATTCCGCGATATCGAAATTAGAGCGACAACATGAATATAATAACAATGACAACACCGATGGAATTGGAAAACACGAACCCAAAAACCAAAATGATCTCAATAATCTCAACCATACCAGATTGTGAGTTCTCAGTGATTGTCAGTATTTATGATTCCGCGGTGTCAAAATTAGAAATACAACATGAGTATAATAACAATGACGACACCGATGGAATTACTTCAACAAATAGTGGAGAACACGAACCCAGTACAAACAAGCATGATATCAATAACATCAACGGAACCCGAGTTTAGTGTGAATTTCCCTAGCCCAGTCCCCGTGAAGGAGATAGCGCTAGCAAAACTACGAGTGTATCACAGTTGGCCTAATATCAGATCAAAATCATTTGGTGGTCAACAACCCAATAATTCTTTAGTGTTTGCAAATAAGAATAAACCCGACGGAACCCCAGACTGGAACGTCGTTTCGATACCAACCGGATCATACCAAATCGAACAAATCAATAATGAATTCGCGCGTAGAATAAAATCGATTACTGGAACAGAATCGAAAATAGCTATAACAGTTCATGAGCCGACGCTATCATCCGCAATTGAGATAAGCACAGAAGGATACGTCGTAGATATCTATCAGAGTTCTATTAGAACCGTACTAGGATGGCCTGAAAAACCACCGGAAAAATCCACCACCGACTTAACCACGGACGTAGAATCATATCATGAAATCAATCCCAGTTATCGAGATAATTTATCTGATATAAGAAAAGGAAAAATCGCCGATAGATTTATATTCACCAACAAAGACACATTGCAATGGGATTTTATCATTAAAAGAACAACCGACTCATCTGTTACTATTTCATTTACGCTAACTGACGTCCGTGGTTATTTTAATGAGATTAAACAATTATATGACACACAACTAGAACAACTACGGAAAACAAGATCGCAAAAACACGTTGAAATAATAAATCAACTTATATCGGACATGGAATATATCTATGAACTAATTATTCAAACAATAATTAATGACAACAGCGACAATAAACAACGATTCCTAACCGATTACAATATCACAGAAGACAATTTGCGTAATTTCAAGTTTCCGAAATACAACGCTGATGAATTAGCAAGAATTGTTAAAACCGATATCAAAGCGCTACAAAAATCAGATTCAACTGTCCTCCTCAAATATAATAATGATCCAGATGGTGGCGGTAGGCATATCGCTCCGTTCAACGTGAATATTTCATCTGTGATTGCGCTCAATTTAGTATGTGATGTTATCGAAGGAAGCTATCAGATTAATCTAGAGCAATCAAATCAAGCTCAGCAGGGATATATTCTTTATTCGTTTGCACCAACAGCTCCTCCAGGATTCCTAATTATTGAAAACCCAATTAATCCTGTCTACATGCGATGCCATAATAATTCATTAACCAGAATTAATTTCAAACTCACCGACCAGTCAAATAATCTGATTGATTTACAAGAAGAGGTGTTAGCGATTAGTTTGTTTGTAAAGTCCTAAGGACTTGATCAAATATTCGGTTAAAATCATTTATTATTTTTTGTTAACCTGTAGCAGCAGAGAGGGTGATGACCACATCGTTGCGAGCAAAATCGTAAAATCTCCGTTTTTGCAAAAATGGAGACTTTTTTTTTGGTTAAAATGAGATTCGTAGGAAGCCTTATATTTTGTTCGAAAACGTGGTCTGTAAGCCTTATTTTGCTCGAAAACGTTATCTGGAAGCCTTATTTTTGCTCGAAAACGTGGTCTGTTCACCCTCTCTGCTGCTCGAACTGATGTCTTACCAGATATATGAAACTATTGTTTTCTGGGTACATTTGACTGGTATTCATGGGAGTTTTGAAAATGAAACAATGAAACAATTGTTAAAGCAACATATTCTTGTGATTTGTGCATGGGCATCGATGTCCCAGCATATCGCAGGAGATTTCAAGGAGAAAATAAAAACAACCATTGAATTTGTGATGGTCAGAAGAGAAATATTGCTGACAATATTAACATGAATGAAACTCCAGTGTACATTGAATTAATTCCTGGACGGACTATTGATAAGAAGGGATTGAAACTGAGAATTTGCACAACTGGTGTAAAAAAAATCTAACTTTAGTCCTTGCAGTTTCCACAGCAGGAGATGTGTTGCAACCAATGATAACTTTATCACGGTGTGTTACAAATATTCAAATAGTCATGCCCTGAAAGGATGGATCGTACATGTGCAGGAGAAAGGTTGGGTTGATGAGGTGATGATGCAGTGGATTAATGAGTTTGAGTGCATTTTTTAATATATAATTTTGAACAATTTAAAAGTTATCTTACAAATTATGACTTGATAAAATACCCAGTGTGTCCAGTACACAGAATAAAATTATTTTAAAAATTAATTTATGATTTTTTTTAAGAATTACTGTGTCCCAAAATATACAGTATACATGGCATAGAGTTTATTTAAGTAATGATGGGATTTGCAGAATAATCCTCAATGTTTGATTGTTGTACATGTTTGGCTGTCCGAGTGGTTTAAAGCGTTCTCTGTTATGAATTACTGCCATCTCACCTCTTTCTGCGTGGGTTCAGGCCTCAGATTCGGCCAATGTGGGTATGTGAGAAATCTTGCCAGTAGCTTCTCGTGGGTTGGTAGTTCTTTCCTGGGGTTTTCCCGGGTTCTTCATCCACCATTAATACTGGCCGCCATGTATAGCCTATCCTGTGCTGAAAAACGGCTTAAAACCCCACAACAACATGTTTGGCTCTATATAACAGGTCAATGTATCCATTCTATGATATTTGGATGGATTGATACGAAGAAAGCTAAATGGAGATTGTATAAAATTTAGTATAAGAAAAATTAAATGCTTCAGAAAATAAACATTTCATGTGTTTTCATTTTTGTATTGTTCACAATATTTTTATCTGTTGTATAGACAAAACCAAGGTGTGTAGCGAGGGCAAGGTGGTATGCAAAGATAGACTTGGCAACATTAACTGTGTTACCCCTCAAGAATGGAATCCTAGTATTTGCAGTAAATATCTTCTGTTTCTCTTAATTGAAACCTGCCTTTCATCTTTCTCTCCTTCACTCCTTGTTTACACACCCTCCCTTTGCATTATAATGAAAAGTTTATGGATAGCCTCTTCCTTGAAATACTTTTTACTAGACCAAGGGGACCATTATTGACCCATGGTTACCATGCATTGAAGAACAATCCATATTTCCGATTTGTATCAATTACCTCCCTAAAATATTGATCCCAACTAGTTAATTTTTAATTTCTTGAAAATGATGAGCTTGGGTCTTAGACTTGTTGATTATAAAGATCAAGTCCAATAAGCTCCACTTACATGTAAGTTATACACTTACCTGTTTGCAAATAAACGGCCTAATTACTTGTACAATTTCAAAATGATGTTTCATTGATGGGCGATACAGATAGGTTTCTCATTTTTTTCTTCACAATAATTATTGTAAATAAATTGTTTCTTTACTTTACTAGTAAGTGAGTGTCGACAAGATGAGTTCCAATGTCAGAATGGACAATGTGTCAGTGCAGGCCAGCGATGTGACAGACAAAGCCAGTGTACTGATGGTTCAGATGAAATTAACTGCAGTATGTTATTAACTTCACATTTTTCAAATTAAATTACCTGTGATTTAAAATGTTACAATGCAGAACCATATAAAAGGTATATATAGATCCTTGAGAGGATATCAAGTGATTATGTATTTTAATTCTGACTGAGGCAGCATTTTGATCATCCATTTGTCTGTGTGTAATAAGATCATCCATTTGTCTGTGTGTAATCTATTTGTTTTCCAGAATAATTTGGATTGTCCACTATCTACAGTTGCCAAACTTTGTGGATGGCTTACTCTTGGTGTTAAGACCCCTATGAATGTTCGGGTAGAAAACTTGAATGGTTCAAGTCACTGTGACTGAAAGATATATAATAAATGGTTTTCAACTTTTCATGTAATAAATTTCCACACTCTACAGTTACCAAACTTTGTGGATGGCATGCACATGTGGTAAGGAAAAACCCAATTCATTTTGTGTGAAAAGGTCAAAGATCAAGGTCACTGATTTAAATAAGACATGGTTTCATCCATCATCTACAGTTACCAAACTTTTGGATAGCTTGTACTAGGGGTGGGGTAGAAACCTGTTTTTTGGATTCAAAAGATCAGAGTTCACATTTACTGTGACTGAAAGAAAGAAAAAATGCTTTTTGCAGACAAGTTCTACTTGCATTATCAAATTTTACAGCTGGCTTGCACTTGGTGTAAGAAAGGAAACAATTAATTGCAGCATTAGAACATCAAAGAACTAGGTCAAAATAATATAAAATAAAATATGGTTTCTGCACAAAAATTTGAGTTGCATACATAGAGGACTATTAAACAAAGGGTAGGTATATAATGTGCTATTCCAGCTACTCCGGTCAGCCATGTCAAAAGCTGTATATTATTAAAAAAATTCCTATTTATGTTGGAAAATAATATCTACAAATGATTTGATAAAGATTCCAAAATTTGATCACTTTGTTTTCATGGGGTGGACTTATAAACTTTGCAGAATTGTAAAGAATTAAATTTAATGTAGCTATTAGGCCAAAGTAGCCATTAGGGCCAGTAACTCTGTACAGTGTTTCATCCTCTTCTGCAGCTTGCCCAGTAAACACCTTCCAGTGCCGGCAGACTAACATCCTCGAGTGTATTGGCAACAAACTGCACTGTGATGGCACCCCAGACTGCACTGATGGATCAGATGAGGAGGGATGCAGTAAGTTATGAAATCAAATTAAACTTGTTTATTGAAAAGCTACAAGTACCTTTCAATCCCTTGTGCTGCTGGTGATCTACTTGAAACTTGTATAGACCTTTTTCGATTTAGTTGCCAGCCCATATAATTTGGATGGATATTGAGAATAAAAATCTGTGTGGGGAGTTATTACTAGACAAAACTGACCTAAAACATAAGGCTAAGGCAAGATAAAGTAATTTGAAAACATCCGAAACATTACATTTAAATAAATATCCTTTCTTGACAGTCCAGTCAACAATAGTCAGCCGCTTCAGAAAGGATTTAAAAGCAGCACCTGTCCTGTTTAAGTGAAAGCAGGATGAGAAGATACCTAATTATGGCATTATTGGCATTGTGCAGGTTTTCACAACAGATTAAAAATAGTACAAACCTTTGACTGTGCATGTATCATTGTTAACTCATTTGGATAGAATGGTTAATAAACCAGTCTGCTATACAGGCTTCAGTATGCAGTTTTACTTTATAAATCTAATGAAACCTGTAACCAGACTTTACCTTTTCCACACTTTTTTTGTGTGCATCTTTGCAATTTAGTTTTAAACTAGATCTTGATTATGGGAGCAAGTTACATTGTACAGAAAAAACAAAAGCTCTTTTTAGCAGCTTGAACTTATTGATTCTTCTTTTTATTTGTCTGTTCATAATGTTTTACAGCTTGTGCTAAAGACTTTTTCCGCTGTAATGATGGGAACTGTGTACCTGATCGTCTCAGATGTGATGGAATACCACAGTGTGAAGATGGTTCTGATGAAATTCAGTGTGGTAAATTATCTTGAACCTATTCAGTTTAGTTGATTTCAGTTTAAATAAATTCAACCATGTGTAAACTAAGTGTTACAGATGATAAATAACATGCTGGCTTGGAATGTCTGACCTTTGCTGCAATAAATGTGATTTTTTTAAATATGAATTGTGTTCTTTGACATGACAACAATGAGGGCGAGATAAGTTCAGTTCCATTTAATGTTATTTTTATTAGATATTGTATTCTTCGGCATGGCAGCACTCAGAATAAGATTATTTCAGTTTGGTTCCATTCAGTGTGTTTTTCATAATGAAATGTGCTCATTATTCAGTGATAAATGAGAATTAATTTGGTTCAGTTCCGTTCAGTGTGATTTTCATCATGAATTGTGTTCTTCAGCATGATGGCACTTAGGGTTGGATTAATTCAGACAAGTTCCATTGAGTGTTATTTTCATCACGAATTGTGTTCTTTGGCATGATGGCATTTATGGCTGGATTCATTCAGTTCAGTTCCATTCAGGTTAAGAAATGCTTTCAGATATTACTGTGAACTACTTAACTGTGGGAGGTAATGTATTTTGCTTTTATTAGCATGTGAAATTGTGTTCTCATCTCTAACAGAAACAGTATCTTTGTCAAAGGCATGTAATGCTGGGCATCTAGATTCGTAATCTGTAGCAACTCGAAAATCCCATATATATCCTATAAAACGTCCTGTATATTTGAATATCGTGAAATATGTCATGTCATGCATGTGCATATTTGTATGTACTGAAATATGTCCTGTAGTATATCTGCTATATTTGCATATTGTGCAATATGTCTTGTAGTACTTTTGTTTTTTTTTGCATATTTAAAACTGTCAGAGATCTATTGTTGCATTTTGTCATACTGAGATCAGTCCTGTTCGCTGACACTTGTGATTTAATGTGAACAGTGCAGATCAGATCAGCTGTCACATGTTTTTTGGTGAAAGTCTATAACATTCATTCATACTTGCAATTTAATGTGAACTTCTTAGTCTGCTGTCACATAATGTATTATCTGTTCAAAGCGTACACTGTTCATAGCCATATTTGTTACTTAAAGTTAACATTTCAGATCAGTTTCTGTTGTCACATAATGCATCATTGTGTCCAGGTGTAATTCACTGTCATGTATGATAGAATGTTAACAGTTCATACCCAGATTTGCTGTCACATAATGTATTATTGTATCAAAGTGTATGTTGTTTACTGCTAAACTGTCTTATAATTTAATTGGAACAGTGTAGATCAGCATATGGTGTCAAATATTAATGTATCACTATGCCAAGGTTTACACTGTTTGCTGTTGTCGTACTTATCATTTAATGTGATCAATGCAGACTCAAATCTGTTGTCACATAATGTATCATTTTGTCGAGGTGTACAGTCAGCACTATCATACTTATGTTTTAACACAAACATTGCAGACCCAGATATGTTGTCTCATAATGTATCAATGTGTCAGGGTGTATGATGTTTGCTGTCATACTTTAATATAAGGTGAACAGTGTTGACCCGGTATTGTCTGATGTTATATGCTATGCAGGATATGTGTTTGTTTTTCAGTGTTGGATGCCTATTATGCTAGACTAATTATGGTTGATATAGAGATTTTTTGTGGCCAAGTTGCAAATTTCATTTAAAAAAATGTGCTACATTTCTTTCATTTTTGCGTATTTATTATTTGTAGCTTGTCCTGCAAGTGATTTCCAATGTGCTAGCTTGCAATGTATTTATCTCCCAATGAGATGTGATGGATTTTCAGATTGTCTGATGAGATAGGATGCCGTAAGATTTCAGCTCATTTCAAACTTTTTTCTTTTGTTTTTCAAAATGTTTGATATTTGTGGAAAAACCTGTTCAAAACTGAATAAATACTACAAAATCACCAGAACTCTATAACATGTGTTTTTCAGACCTGTTCTGTTTGAAACTAATTTAGTAATGTCAAAGCAAATAACAGTTGAATTTTCCCAGGAATGTCACAGCAAATGAAATGAATTGTCCCAGGAATGCTACAGTAAATGAAAATTGAATTTTCCCAGGAATGTCACAGTAAATGAAAATTCAATTGTATCAGGAATGCCACAGCAATTGAAAATTGTCAAGGTCATTCCATACATAGTATTGTCAATATCTTGAGCAAATTGTGTGGAGAGCTTATACTTACAGTTGACCTGCCAACAACTACATTTTGACCACAAGTCTTATGGAATTGACTCTTAAAATATGAAATGACGGAATAATGGCCAAAAATATGAAAATGTGATTTATACAGTCAGATTCCAATATTGGCTTGTGTGGGTTTGGTCTATATCCAGATTTTCATATGAGGTTAGTGGAGTTATTGAAGGAACAAGACTGACTTTTCAGAAGTTTTTCAGATGCTTAAATCTGCAGTGGATTTCACAAAGAATGCTTGCATGATCAAACTGTTACTCAGTGCAGAAATGTCATGCAACAAATGAAAAAATAAGATTTAAAGAATAATCAGCCTTCCATAACAATCAAACAATCAGCACAAGAGTATAAAATAAATATTCAGATTCCTGGCTGTGCCTGGAGAAAAGCAGGAAAAGCAACAATTACATTTTTTGGAAATCATATTGTGGGGATTTAAGTGTTGTTCCTGATTGTTTTCACCATTTGAAATTATAAAGAACAACCAAACATTACATCCAGCGGATGGATCCAGCAAGAGTTCATATAACTCCATGGGGTTTGGAGCTACATTGAAGTTGAAGTAATTATGGTCAAAGGATTTAGTTGAACATACCGCTCCTTTGCTGCTTCTCATTATACTTCTGAACTTTTCAAATGCATAGTTTCTGTGTTGACAAGAGCAGTACATATTTCATTGCACCATATTGAAAACTGGTCCAATTATGAACCGATATTGGCACACTTACTGAGAGGGTCCTATTAGGATTGGCATGTCGGTTAAGGTATGGAAGACAGCCGTTGATTGTGTGGGTCAAAAGTTAAAGCCACTGTGCTGTCAGAAGAAAACAATGTTATTCAGAATAATACGTGTCCTTGAGTGCATTCCATATCCAGACCTTGAGGCTTTGATTCTGGCATTGAAAGGTCAGATGTTACAGTCGTGGCATAAGAAAATAATAGTTTCTGCACAGTTGGTTCAAGTTTGTTCAAGCCTGCATACCTTGACAAAATGTTGATTTCACTGACACTCTTGTCATCCAAACCAAACTAGTGGCTGCACAGAGGCCTGTGAAATATGGGATGGGAATATAAATGTGCCAGTCATTTTACTCTTGTTGTTTTATTGCTAAATTAAATTCAGGATTGAGTTGTCTTTAATGCAGATGACAGTTTACTCAGCAGATGTATACAATGTCGCGTTAACCTGTCCAGGAAAAATTTAAAAGTAACCTGTTAAATTTTGTGTTAACCTGTCCAAGAAAATAGAATGTAACCTGTTCCAAATGGATTTCATTGTAATGACTATTAATTGGTTGTGGATTTCTGTGTGATAAAATAATTTATTCCCCGAGAAAAATAAAATTATCCAGTACACTGTTTATGCAGGGAGTGATAAGTGTTTCATGTTTATTAATTCTGGATTAATGAATGTAAAACAATTTCACAAATTGAAATGTACAGTTTCATTCTAGTGTTCCATCCGCAATGTTTCTAGTGCAACCATTACCACATTCCAAGAACCTTAACCTTGAGTAGGCATAGGGTGACTTGTTTGGAAACTTTAGCGGCCATTTTAAATTTTGGGTCTCTAGGCCTTCATAATTTGGTTGCCTATGAAGCTGAGAATAGAAATCCATTGAATGGGGATTATAAGGTAGAAGATGACAACAAAGCGAAGGCTTTATTCAAGAACAATTTCAAGTGTAAGAAGAAAATTCCTAGATAATACTGCTGACAACATTTTCCATATTTATCTCATGTCCACATTTCCAGATCCACACCACACATCATGCTACATGTCCATGACGTGATGCCCCAGTGCTAGACGTCACCATAAACTGCCTCACTGCTGACATTTTAGCGAAATGACTGAAAAGGTGTTAAAGCTATGTTAAAAATCCTAATCACACACACACACACACACACACACACACACACACACACACCTCTTAGAAAAATTATTAATGCAAGGTTTAAATTTGTGGAATAAAGGTTTATAACTTTACTATTAATATGTTGTAGTACCATGCACAGATTTCAATTTATCATCATGGTTATAATTCCTTTTTTTGTAAATATATTTTATATACTTACAGCAACTGTTATATGCCTCTCAGATGAGTTCTGGTGTGTGAATCAGCGGAAGTGTTTGTCGATAGCATTTCGTTGTAATGGGATACTGGACTGTGAAGATGGAAGTGATGAGGCAGAATGTGGTAAGGAAGTTACCCTCCCCTTGCAAAAACATAACAATTTATTGTCCCCAAAGAAATATATAAAATATAATCTTTAATTTGTTCCACCTTTTATAATTTGTCAATCAGTAAAGAACATAGTCATCTATTTATTTTGATATTACTGTTATTTACTGGTACCTGTCCAGATAATTACTAGAATATGTATAAAACTAAAATTTTAATATATATATATATATATATATATATATATATATATATATATATATATATATATATATATATATATATATATATATATATGTTTATGAAAACAAGAGATAATTTAGTATCACTTCACTTGTGCATAGCTGAGGGATAACATTCAGTCTTGGAGATGGAAAATTTTGATATTTTTATTATGACTCTGATATTAAATTATTAACAGAAAAGAGTGTTTCAAAAATGGTTTATTTCCCTTGAATACAAAGCAGAAATATAAAAAGATCTTACAGTATTGCAAACTGAATCCCAAATAATCCCTAAAAAATTTCACTAGTCCTAATGAATTAAATACTTGTAGTGTACCAGTAAAAAGTGTGATGGTATGCTACCACTCTTCCAATAAATCACAATAATATATTCCAAGATGTCCTTGTTTGAATTCATTTTAATTCCAAATTAATGTTTCTCTTCAAGATGGTTATTGAGCATTTCCAGAGATAAATAACTTGAATAAATAATTCCACACTAAGCAATAACTGAACACAACAATACAATTGATTCTGGTAATGATGTTATTGCAAAAAGGTAAACTATTTTTTTGACTGATAAATTTAGTGTACATATTTTTGGTAAATGGAATTTCTTTTTTAAATGAAATTTATTTACTATACATTCTGTAAGAAAAACCCCAGATTGAGTACATTTTGCAAGGTTTAATTTGTTTTACGTTTCCTTATCACCTATTATGTATCACTGTATTAATGGGTCTACATTGTACCTGTTGTAAGCCCATGATCTGTACTTCCAAAGTGATTGGTTCAGCCCTTGTTTCTGGCACATGTAAGTATAGGTTATCAAGGGTCATGCTTAGAAATTATAGCATTTTAACTTATCTTCCTTATCTAAACAGGTTGAATTAATTTGAAGGTTGGTAAAAGTGAGGCAATAGTTCAAATTTTTAAAACGCATGCTATGTTTGACGGCTTTGCAATTTAAAGAATTAAAAAATTCAAAAAATATTCACCATACTTGAAAATGTATAAAAATAAAACCCGTTCTATAAATTAAAAACCCAACTGTTTATAATTTTGTTAATATCATTAGAAGGTAATCTTAATTATAAAGAACTGATCCAAAGATGGGTAACCAATATTCATCAAAAGCAAATTGTCTCATCCCACTGTATTCAGAAAGGCAAACTATGAAATTTTTCAAATGAATTTTGTCTTGGTTTTGAGTCTCAGAATTACTTTAGTGATATAGTGTTTAGTTTTGGGCTTGTTAAAGCATGGGATTATATTCATTCCTTTGAGTTTCACAAAATGTAATTGTAACTGTGCATATTGGATTGCACTAGAGTTATGTTTAGTGAACTAGCACAATTATTTATTTTGCATCTATAATTTTACATTAATAACTAAACTCATGCAAGATTCATAACCTTGGGCTCACTTGCCAGTTGTGTTTATTTACCACCCGGGTGTCTATGAACATGCTTGGCATCGTAGTTACAATTATTATAAAGGTGCATTGATGTATGTGGGTAAATAGTAATGATACTTTTGTAACCTGTGCTAGTGAAAAAAATTTCACTGAAACTCAAGTGAGTGTTTTTTCAAATAACGATTTTAAGTTTGAAAGATACTGTCATTTAGTAGATCTGGATATAATTCAGTCTTAATTATTGTGCAACCAACACCGTGTTATGAATGAATGACAATTGTCTTCAAGATATAGGTTAATTATTCCCTCTTGTTGGTGATTTTGTTGTTTCCAGTTTTCAGTCAGATAACTTATTCAAACCTCTGAGCATAACCACACACAATTTGTTTCTCAATGTGTCGTGTGTTATCAGACATAAGTGATACATGCTACATTATTGATGCCTGCCCTACATATATACGGATTTTGTGGATATATTTTATACATAATGCTCCTGTTGAAAAAGAGGTATAAATGATAACAATACAAGGTTATTTTATATATCAATTTGTTTGCAACTTGCAGTTGTGGTGGAGCACAAATGCAATACAAATTTATTTTGTTTAAGTCTTGGGACTTATGACCTAGATGACAAAAAGTTTCACTTTAAGTTCTGCTACAGGAAAAGAAGTAAGTAACTTTTTTATTGTGTCCCAACATATACAGTAAATACAGTATGCATTAATACTATTAAGTGGGAGACAGTATGCAATTTCTTTGCTACTTTACCCACAATGTAAAATATACCCAATAATCAATTGTTTTAAAAAAAACACATTTCTTTCAATGTATGCTCAAAAATGTTGTTTATCTAAATTGTCCTGCAGACTGAAGTAGCCAATTTGTGTTGTTAATATCAGCTAATTGCCGTTTATATTCTGCTGCGTTCTTGTAAACATTCGCAACGAAAACATAAATGGTAACATGATTTTTTTCTTGCTCAAAGTATTAAATCACATACTTGAGCAAAATGAAAACTGGATATTCAGTGAGGGATTCAAACATGGTTCTTCAGTATAGCAAGTTGCCATGCTTCCTCTATACCAAGCATGTGAAAACACGGCGGAAAAAACTCTTTGATCACAGTGTTATTGATCTATATTGGCTTGAGAGAAACAAAATATAATTGCATGTATGTAATGTATGTATGTATACGTATGTATGAATGTATGTATGTATGTATGTATGTATGTATGTATGTATGTATGTATGTATGTATGTATGTATGTATGTATGTATGTATGTATGTATGTATGTATGTATGTATGTATTAATATATGTACGTCCGTTTGGATGGATTGATGTAAGGATGTATGTATGTATGCATGTATGTATGCATGCGTGTATGTATGTTTGGAAGGATGGATGGATGGATATATGTACGTATGTATGTATGTATGTATGTATGTATGTATGTATGTATGTATGTATGTATGTATGTATGTATGTATGTATGTATGTATGTATGTATGTTTGTATGTATGTATGTATGTATGTATGTATGTATGCATTAATGGGTGTATGAATGTATGCATGAATGCATGTATGTATAAATGTGTGCATGCATGCATGTATGTATGTATGTATGTATAAATGTGTGCATGCATGCATGTATGTATGTATGTATGTATGTATGTATGTATGTATGTATGTATGTATGTATGTATGTATGTATGTATGTATGCACGTACGTACATATGGATGGATGGATTTATGTAAGGAAATATGTATGTATGCATGCGTGCATGTATGTATGTATGCGTGCATGTATGCATGCATGTGTATGTATGCATTCATATATGTATGTATGTATGTATGTATGTATGTATGTATGTATGTATGTATGTATGTATGTATGTATGTATGTATGTATGTATGTATGTGTTTATGGATGTATGCATGAATGCATGTATGGATGGATGGATCAATGTATGTATGTATGCATGCATGCATTAATGCGTGTATAGATGTATGCATGTATGTATGTATGTATGTATGTATGTATGTATGTATGTATGTATGTATGTATGTATGTATGTATGTATGTATGTATGTATGTATGTATGTATGTATGTATGTATGCATGCGTGCATGCATGCTTGTATGTAGGTAGTTAAGTATGTATGGGTGTCCATCAGCAAATAGAATGTCACATTTCTCTGGCAGTGTTTTTGGCAATTTAATTAGGCACCATTTCATTTAGAACCATCTACATTTTAGTACTAAATGTTTATTTTGAAATATCAGTGTTATCACAACATTCTGTTAAGAATGAGAACAGATAATATTTTACAATTTTATAATTGCGGCAATCTTTAATGGTAACATAAATAGCCATAGTAAGAATTTCAACATGGCAGCCGTGTGTGGGTTCTTTTCAATACAGATTTAATGCGGTATCGTTTACATAGCATAGAAAGACATTTAGTAATATCCCATTGATTGGACCATATGTTCAAGAGATGATGACGAGACACATCATGAGGGTCATATTGAGTGTCACAATTTCCATGCTGGACTATCTATATAATGCAAGACGAATTTAGTTGAAATCCGATCGTCAATTCAAGCATCCATTCAGCACAAGTAGCAATAATATTTTCGGTATGGCAAAAATGATAAGTGATATTGGACGTCAGACGGTCTACATTCTCGATTCACAAACAAGGCCTCGCGATACAAATGAATAATGAGTTCCAAACTATTTCACAAAGTAGATTAGTGGGAAAAATCAGCACGGAAATTTTGCTCATTTTATGTTGGACTCAGAACCAAAGCGATTTCTCTTCTGTTCTTTGACCATTAGAGTTACAATTGACGCAAAGAAAGTACACAAATGGGTAGACAATGATACAACTGAGTATCTCTCTCTCTCTCTCTCTCTCTCTCTCTCTCTCTCTCTCTCTCTCTCTCTATATATATATATATATATATATATATATATATATATATATATATATATATATATATATATAT
This sequence comes from Unio pictorum, assembly GCA_030141615.1. Lineage (NCBI taxonomy): Eukaryota > Metazoa > Mollusca > Bivalvia > Unionida > Unionidae > Unio > Unio pictorum. The sequence continues at coordinate 8,664,540 of JARLTB010000442.1, forward strand.
ATATATATATATATATATATACATATATATGATTCTTTGAAAACCTTTGTTTTTTGTTTTTTATGGAAGGAACAAAAAGCACTAAATGTTCGTTTCTGCCGCACTGGACTTTATATAAATAGGATTATCCACTATCCACAGCTGCGAAAGAGTTTATTAGTTTGTTCTATTTAGTTTTGTTACATTTAAAGTTATGTAATAATCTACATTCTGCGCTTGTATAAAATTCTTTCTGCAATCCTTGTTTAATCATTCTTTCTGACTGTCCGTATTTTAGCAACTGTTCTCTAATGATAAATCAGTTTATTATCCTTGCGGGAATTCGCCTTTAGCAAAAATATATATTTTGATCAGAAAATGTCTTGTGATAACTTTGTCATTATTTCAGTTGCTTATATGTTGATGACAGTATTTTAATGTCTTGTCATCACAGAGCTTCCTCTTATTTGCTCCGAGGGGAAGAAAGTTTGCAAGGACTTATCGAAATGCATTGACGATTCACAGCTCTGCAACGGAGTACAAGCTTGTACAGATGGCTACGATGAAAAGGACTGTGGTTTAGGTAATAGATTCATAAATTTTTATAAAGTATCTCTACTTTAATATCCATTGTTTTATTATGTTCATTTTATTAAGTTCATGATCACTTCGTCCATTTATAAATAGATCGCCAGTTTATTACTTAGAATCTAACGCATTACATCTTTAAACCTAGAATCCTTAACCGGTTGCTCTAAATAACACGTTTAGTTGTCTTCTTAGTACTGTTCAATAATGTCAGGTCTTACCATCCTTAATGACCAATAATTACACAAAGAAAGATGCTGGTTGTGACAGCTTTGTGACTAGGTATGTTAATGACCAGGAGAAAAAAAGAGTATATTTATATATAAAACAACCTAATTGTTCAATAAAAATGATCGTTGGAAAAGATTTGTTTTGGTGCAAGGAACACAAAGCAAAAAGCATTCCATGTTGGTTTAGTGCTGCATTAGACTTTATAAATAAGATAGGCCTTGGCTGCAAAATAGTTTATTAACTTGTTATTTGTTGTTTGTATTTTTGTTGTTGTTTTTGTTTTTGTTATACATAACGTTTAAGCATAATCTACATTCAGCTCTTGTTTAAAATTATTTCTACAAAGCTTTTTGATAAATCATTTTGAATGTCCATATTTTAACAACTGTTCTACAGTGATAAACCAGTTTTTTCTTGCTGGAATTCTGATAATTCTTACTTTGAGAAAGATATTTTTAAAAACTTGTTTACTAACACTGCCACTGATTTTTAAACAAGGTCAGGAACTAAGTCAGCATTAGATAATATGTCTCTATTATTAGTTGTTTACGTCAAAAATAAAAACACATCAGTCTGAACTGAAATCTATATAATTCTTCGACAATATAAAATCCAGCAAACAAAGTTACATTTCAAATCATTGAATGGAATTATAAAAAAAATAAAAACTAACAAATAAATAACTTAAACATGCATAAATGTTAGTAAATCCAGATTTAAGTTATATGGTGTTTACTAATTGTACTCTTTATTCCAGAAAAAAAGAAGATAACGGTCGGTACTGTGATAAATGATGACGGAGACAATGACCTACTTTCTACCACAGACGGTGTTACTGACAATAATGGGGAATTTACAGATACTACTACACCATTCGACTACGATCTGTACGCCTATTAATTAAATAAATCGAAGACATATTACTTACTCTGACCATCCACGTCAATGTTTTCATACTGAATGATGGACCAGAAACTGGTCCTGATGAGATCTGGGTTTGATTTTATTTGTCGAACATATCATTGCAGAATAATAACTCACAAATATAACGAACTTTTACAAAATGTACTTTGTCAGAATTCTTATACACTTCAAGTAACTTTAGATTTAACATGACAGGGTGTAACTACCTTCATGTATGATCTGATAGACTATCCATGTATGATATGACATACAATTACATGTATTATATGACATATAATTACATGTATGATATGACATATAATTACATGTATTATATGACATACAATTATATGTATGATATGACATACAATTCCATATTTGCTCTAATGATATGCAATGCAAATTCATGTATGATATGACATACAATTCCTTGTATGATATGACATACAATTCCTTGTATGATATGACATACAATTCCTTGTATGATATGCCATACAATTCATTGTATGATATGACATGCAATTCCATCTAATGATATGAAATGTTATTCCATTTATGATATGCCATACAATTCCTTGTTTGATATGACATGCAATTCCATCTAATAATATGACATACAATTCCATGTATGATATGACATAAAATTCCTTGTATGATATGACATGCGATTCCATCTAATGATATGAAATGCTAATCCATGTTTGATATGACATACAATTCCATCTAATGATATGAAATGCAATTCCATGTATAATATAATATACAATTCCATGTATGATATGACATACAATTCCTTGTATGATATGACATACAATTCCTTGTATGATATGACATACAATTCATTGTATGATATGACATGCAATTCCATCTAATGATATTACATGCATTTCCATGTAGATATGTCATACTATTCCATGTATGATATGACATACAATTCCTTCTATATGACATAAAATTCCTTGTTTGATATGACATACAATTCCATCTATGATATGAAATACAATTCCTTGAATGATTTGGCATACAATATGTGAGAGCTTTGAAATAAAACATATTTAGCTATTTGCCATGATTGCTAATGTTACCTATGCAAACAAAGACACAGCCATAATGCTTGCATATTTTCAAACCAATGAGTGTTTTGTAAAAACAAAACCAAAACAACTTTTGTCCCATTAAAACACCAGTAAATTGAAGTTTCTCATTCTTTCTGAAAGGTTAGGGAAACGGATGGATGAATTTATAGCTAGAAAATTCTCAAGATTTCGTGCTCGAGATGATGTCTGTGTTTTAGTACGTTTCATACTTTGGCAACGAAGTATCTTACTTCCCATGCAAAAAGTGTAGTCGTTCCTGACTGAAAAACAGGAAATTTTTCCATGCAAGTTTTACATTATTTGAAAACAATTAGACTGGATTACAATGGGAACGCCATATGTCTTTCAAAAAAGATTAAATTTAGTATGTGTGGTTACCAATGTTTACTGCACACATTTGTCAAAGACGATGGCTATCACAAATTACGGGTCTACATTACATCTCGCTGGACAGATTGCAAAGACCAAGGAAAACTCGATATGACCGGCAAGCAAATCTTTGTTCCGCAAACCATGGCGCTGTCAACAAACATTCATTCGAAAAAGGTGAACGAGTCAGTCATCTTCCTTGATGGCATACACTTATTATGTGTAAGGAACATCACTCGATCACTGGTCGGTTGATATTACACATACTATAAGATCTATGACACATATTGTTAACATAATACATTAAGTAGCTTTTATATCTGAATGTGTTTTCAAATCAGCAAGCATAATAGTGCTTTCCGAAATACGGGAGAGTAGTATCAACGAAAGCGAGTCCTTCACCTTTCCAATGTATTTATTTATTTGTAAAATACATAATATACCCTCGCACATGACGAAAAACGAAGATCCATACATTAGAATTCTGAACCCAGTTTCTGTCCATGAAAACAGTTACCGTATTTTCGCGCATTTAAGACGTACCTAATTATAAGACGCACCCATATATAAGACGCGGGTCTTGACGATTTGTGTACAAAAGATTTTAAATAAGACTCCCACAAATATAAGACGCACGCGGCCAAGCCATCTGCCGAACTGAGCAATTTATCTCCATTGGTTACCTTTCCTTTATCATAAATGAAAATTTGTCCAATATTCCATCACCCGTCGGATGTAAAAATGGCTTCATTACCATTTTTAGTTGAGATCAAAGGCCAATAACGGATGGGTTTAGTACCTGGTAGCTAGATTCTAGAACAATAAACGCCGGATGTAAAGGCGGCTTCATTGATCCGCTCGGACAAGTCTCCAGCTGGTGGGATTAGTACATATACCAATAAACGCCCGATGTATGCGGTTGGTTAGCATATATAAACGTGGGAACAGTCTCTTGTTATATATAAATAAGTGATCAATTTGCTTAGCATTTTTAAAATTTATTAAATTGTCACGATGCCGTAACAAAAATCATATATGGAATGGGAGAAAGTGAAAATTACGACAATCATCAATGGCTTCAGATAGTGTGGGATAATTCCTGAACCGGATAGCTATATCAGCTCTTCGGACGACGACTCAGCTGCATCCGATACCACTGACGCCAATGAGGATCAATTAGCATCAGTTATGGAGTTATTCCGCGACGACAATAGTGAATTTTATTCAAGTTTCGATGGATTTGAAGCCGAAACTGATAACGATTAAAATGAAGATGAATAGAACAATACGGTACATTGATTTTTTATCAAGTCAAACACTATTTAGTAACAGTTTATTATATTGTGAACACTTATCCAATTATTTTTACAACTAGGAATGAAAATCGTGAAACGTGAATATTTACCGCAATAATCGTCATTCAATATCACACACTGTACCGTTCGTTCGTGTAAAAATACTTAGATAAGACGCCATTAATATAAGACGCACCCTGGGTGCAGGGTACGTAACATTGTGTATAAGACGCGTCTTATATACGCGAAACTACGGTAGTGTTCTTTAGACATTATCTATATTCATGTGTCAAAGTTCTCAATGCTATCATCCGTATTTACTAATAATTTTTAAAATGACTATAAAGAATCCAAAACAATAGGGGAACTATTGATCGCATACATTTAATTGCATTCATTTATTCTCAAACAAACTTAAACGCTTCATTATTGAAGTAGAAGGAGCTACATATAATCATAAGAAATAACCTCCTCGTCAAATGAGTGAGTGTGAACTTCCATTCAGCTGATGCCCGCTCCAGCGAGGATAACAAAACTGAGTATCAATTTGGCCTTATCCGATTGTGTTTTTTTTTTGTTTTATGTTACGAAACGTAATTGACAGGTGCGCATGCTTCAGTAGGATTATGATTAAAGAATAGTGAAACTTTCATCGTCGTGGCAGGAGTGAACAGCGTTATAAAGAGAAAGGGTGGTATCCTTTTGAGTCAGATGCTTATTCTGATTATACTCAGCTGTAATGCACTTTAAGAACTGATTTATATGACCTCAACACACCACGTCACTACCTCTTCATCCACCCACTGTTATATCCTAGGAACTTAAACTGTGTTACAAGACTAGGTAAAATCCGACACTCAGTTTTCCAAAATACTAATTTATTTTCTTAAAATATAAAAGTGAAAGAATTAAAAATAAAGTACAGTTATGTATAAATTTGTTTATGTCATAATATACCATATCCATTTCAGCAGCAGAGAGGGTGAACCCTACAAGGAGCGTGAAGCGTCGAAATTGTACAAAAGCGTCGACAACCAAGCACAAAACCAAAGAAAAGCGTCGAATCGTAAAAAAGCGTCGACAACCAACGCTTCCTCGTCTACGCCAGCGTCGTTGTCATCCACCCTCTCTGCTGCTATGGGTTAATAATTTTTGTACGAGTTTAACCGAATATTTGATCCAGTCTTTAGGACGAAAATCATTTATGACTTCACAAACAAACTAATCTCTAACACCTCCTCTTGTAGATCAATTAAATTATTTGACTGGTCGGTGAGTCGGAAATTAATTCTCGTTAACGAATTATTATGGCATCGCATGTAGACAGGATTAATTGGGTTTTCAATAATTAGGTATCCTGGAGGAGCTGTTGGTGCAAACGAATAAAGAATATATCCCTGCTGAGCTTGATTTGATTGCTCTAGATTAATTTGATAGCTTCCTTCAATTACATCACATACTAAATTGAGCGCAATCACCGTTGAAATATTCACATTGTGCGGGGCAATATGCCTACCGCCACCATCTGGATCATTATTATACCTGAGGACAGTTGAATCTGATTTTTGTAGCGCCTTGATATCGGTTTTAACAATTTTTGCTAGTTCATCAGAGTTGTATTTGAGAAACTTGAAATTACGCAGATTGTCTTCTGTGATATTGTAATCGGTTAGGAATCGTTGTTTATTGTCGCTGTTGTCATTAATTATTGTTTGAATAATTAGTTCATAGATATATTCCATGTCAGATATAAGTTGATTTATTATTTCAACGTGTTTTTGCAATTTTGTTTTCCGTAGTTGTTCTAGTTGTGTGTCATATAATTGTTTAATTTCATTAAAATAACCACGGACGTCAGTTAGCGTAAATGAAATAGTAACAGATGAGTCGGCTGTTCTTTTAATGATAAAATCCCATTGCAATGTGTCTTTGTTGGTAAATATAAATCTATCGTCGATTCTTCCTTTTCTTATATCAGATAAATTATCTCGATAACTGGGATTGATTTCATGATATGATTTTACGTCCGTGGTTAAGTCGGCGGTGGATTTCTCCGGTGGTTTTTCGGGCCATCCAAACACTGTTCTTAACGAGCTGTTATAGATATTTACAATGTATCCCTCTGTGCTTATTTCGATCGACGACGAGAGCGTCGGTTCATGAAGTTTAATAGCTATTTTTGATTCTTTTCCAGTGATTGATTTTATTCTACGCTGAATTTCAGCATCGATTTGCTCAATTTGGTACGACCCAGTTGGTAACGAAACAGTTTCCCACGCTGGAGTACCATCGGGTTTATTCTTATACGAGAACACCAGTGCGTTATTGGGTTGCTGACCGCCAAATGCAACAGATCTGATATTAGGCCAGCTATGATACACTCGTAATTTTGCCAGCGCGATCTCGCGTACTGGAATCGGAGAAGGAAAGTTCACACTAAATTCAGGGGTTGTTGATGTTATTGATATCATGCTTGTTCGTATCGGAGTGGTATTCTCCGCGATTCGTTGAAGCAGTTGCAATTCGTTGAATTGTAGTGACATTATTGTTAACGCTGTCTTCAATTTCCAATTTCAACATCGCGGAGTTATACAACTGGGTCATCGTGGAAAATTCAACATCGGATATCACTGAATTATCTATCGACAGCGAGATCAACTCGGATAATTTCGAGTACGCGTCAAATACCACCCTGTACCGAGCTGTATAATCACTGAGTTTTTTCTGAGAACACGATGATAATTTTTTAGTTATCCCGGTGGCGACTGCCGCGATTGTTGTTGCCGCGGAGATAGCAATTGGAACTGCAATCGGAGCCATCATGGTCACCGTCGACATAATAACCCCAGCGCTGGCCATCACACCGGATACCGAGTACACGGTGATGTCGATGATTGCTACGCTGCGTCGGTATTTTTTCATTTTTTCACGATAACGCTCAGAAAGTGATTTCAAGTTCGCGGAAAACTCTTTAACGGTGTTGAATCGATATTGCGATGACGGCATCAGCTGCGATTGTGATACCGCTGACTCCGTCAACGGGACTATTATCGGTTCAATTGATTTCATCGACATTGTTGTTGACATTGTTGTTGACATTGTTATTTTAAACCCGCTAGTGTTTTCAATTATTAGCCATCTTCCGGGTAGTAGATCAGGGGATGTCTACTTCACCTACGAATTCTAAACACCAGGTTATTGTTGATCTAATGGTGTTATCAACCGCGATAATCTCAAATTCTTCTTCTCCCCCCGCGATAATTACTGTCGCGGTGCCAGCAAAGTAGGTTTTACCTTTCACGATGATATCAAATTGATTGTTAGAGATTAACGTCATCCTGTAGATACCATGGGGCCACTTCACGTTAGTGACTTTCAATTTAGCATTAGAGTTTTTTACCCAATCAAAGGTCCCATGATTGACCTTATACACGATATTTTTAACGCCTATGTCTGGATGCGGAATTTTCACCTTTTCAAAATCTTCTCGTAGTTTAGCAATATCGTCGATGACGTCGAGATAGTTTTTTTTATTCCGGTAGCTTTTATCACCTTTCCATCGCGGCGTTTAAAAAATGAAATCAAAAGTAAGTTAGATTCTATACCTTCTTGGATTAGATAATTCCCGTGGAGTTGAGAATATGTCGTCGTGTTATGGCTACTTTTAGAACCCTCAAAGAATTTTTTAACAAACTCGTTGATGAGTTTTTGTTCGTCAAGCACGCGCTTAATTTCCGTGAGAGATATTTCCACGTTACGCGAGTCTCCAAAGAACCCATTAGCGACGTTGTTAAGTTCGTTAAGCCTGTGCTTAATTTTATCGAGGTTTAGGGTTGCCAACGTTTCGCGAGTAATCGTGTTGTGGATGGGACCAAAGAACTTAACAACGGCATCATTGATTGGTTTTTGTACTAAATCGAACGTTGAGTCTCGTTTAACAAACTCGTTGAGGACGTCGAGATAGGTTTTTTCGATTTCGTTTTTTTTTTAGTATTTTTTTATCATGGCCTATAAAAAATGAAGTCAAAAGGTCGTTAAATCCAGAACTTGTTTGGACGCCATAATACTCGACGATACGACTATATGTCGTATCGACGCTGTTACTTTCAGACCCCTTAAAGAAATTTTTAACAAACTCGTTAGTGGATTTTTGTTCGTCAAACGCGCTTTTAATTTCCGCGAGAGTCATGCCTGTCAACGATGTTGTTTCAGATTCGCGTGTTCTCCCCAAGAATTTATCCACGATGGTATTAAGTGTTGCTTGTCTCACCATAAACCTAATAATATCGTTGAGAGTCATCGTAGATGTAGCTGGGACACCAAAGAAATTATTAGCGACGTAGGCATTGTGAGTATGCCTGATAATAAACTCGCTAATTTCAGCGAGAGTCGAATCTGCCACAGGTGGGGATCCAAAAAACTTACTAACGACGTCGTTGGTGGGTTTTTGTACCTTTTCAAGATTTTCTATTATTTTAGAAATATCATTGTAAATATCGAGATAATTTGCCTTGATTTCATCTTCATTTATCACCCTTCCCGCGTCCTTGTTAAAAAAGAATAGCGATAGATAGTTTTTAATTTCAGCGAGAGTCATGCCAACCACAAGCGGGGTTCCAAAGAATTTATGTACGACATTTTTGCGAAAACTATTATAACCTCGTATATGATCATCCAGCTCACGGCCGTGGGTGGTAATCGTGTTGTCGTGGGCGGCAATCTTGTTGTCGTGGGTGGCAATCGTGTTGTCGTGGGTGGCAATCGCGTCGGTGATCGTAGACACAAGTGCGCCTGGTTTAAGTCGTCCATCGTTGGAATACAGCGCAATAGAGTTTTCAGTGGCGTCGTGTTGTCGTTTTAAAATGTCATCCAATGACACATTACTGCTTTTCAATTTACCCTGGCGATCTTGAAATACAACCATTTCGTTCGGGTCAACATCTACTAAATTTAACGTCTCAGCGATTTCATTTTTAATTATTTTTTTTACATCCTCGATAGAACCCGCAGATGTTTTCGCGGTGGGTTCCGACATTGACAGAGATTGTCCCCAAATATTAATCATTATTGTAAAGACTCTAGTATTTTCAATTTATTGATTCTCTAAAATTACCTTGTAATTTCCCACTCGTGTATTTATTTACAACCAGATGAGGTGGTTTCTGTGACGATGAAATCTCCGCGAGGACATTTAATACTTCACGGCCGCATATCGGTGGATCATTTAATTGTTGTGTTGGCAGCGTGGAATAAAAAATCGGAAACTCTTTGAGTTTCATCGAGGAGTTTATATACCGCATAAACTCTCTTGGCGGAGCTAACCCATATGAATCAAAATAGACAATCCCACGTGGATCAATCGCGTATGCAACCCAGTGAGTTCCCGATCCGTTACTGTTATCAAGATTGATGATACCGGTTTCGATGCGTTTAGGTTTTCTCGGTAATTGATCTCTCATAAAAAACCCCTCTGAAGTTTTTTATCGCTAGTGTTTTAGCAGCATCAATTAAATCAAAATTGGACATGGGAACAATTGGGTTGGAAATCGAAGATTTCTGAATCAATAAACCGTTCCTGGTATTCTTAGACCTGATCCGTTCACGGATCTCCCGCTGTTCCATGAATACGGGGTTCCTGGTAGTCTTAGACCCTTTCCCTTTTTTTTATATCCTTTCCCAGTTGCCTTTTTCAACGCCATCCCTGCTGCGGTCCCAACGGCTCCCAACGCTGCCGCTTTCGCCACTGCTGGGGCAGCCGCTGCAATCAATGCTGGTATTGCAGCTAACAATGGAAATATACCACCTGATTTTATCATGTTCGCGACTGCAGCCTTTGAAAATACAATTTGAACCCCTTTATTATTCTTTAGCGCATCATTGAAATGTTTTATTTGACGATCCGTCAGTGATATTTTATGTGTACCGCCGGACATCTGCGCTGGTTTTAACGTTATTGTTGTTCCACATTCTTTAGCGGATTTTGATCGCAATTTCTTGACCTGACCATCAGTCAGCTTGACACAAACAACACTATATGTCATTTTATTGTAAAACACATTTATGCTTTCAATTGATCTAATTGGAAACTCTTCAAGTTTCATTTACATATTTTTGAAAATCATAGATTTTCCACTGGTGCATCAATAAGTCTCATTCGTCCACCAACACCTTCTAACAACATTGATTTATCACTGAGAATGACAGCAATCGCTCTATTATTAACGCCACCAGGAGCTATACGAGCTCTGAAATGTATATCAAAAACGGATTGCCTTGTTAAATCAAGATGTTCCAGCGAAAAGTAATAAATCGGATACAAGTTCTTAAAATCAAGTTGCGATATTTGCAAACCAGTATCAACATTTTGATCACGACCCATATATGACAGCATCCGATGATAACACGTGCTATGTGGTTAGTGTCGTAATCAAGCTGAATATCCTCAGATGGTTCTTGTTGCCCGTTTATTCTCAGTGAAACCTCCTTGACTCCTAACCGATCAAATATCATATGACTGCGTTCTTGGGAGCCTAATCGATCCCGATTCTGCAGCGCTATAAATATATGACGTGGAGCTGAAACGCCTTGTTTTGATGCCAGGTGCCATGTAAATGTATCAGCAACATTATCCTCTTTGGCATCAGTTGTTGTTGTTAGCCAACTTATCAATGATTTGCCACCTGTGTCCATAAATGAAAGTAGCCGCTCTTCCGTGGTAATTGATGGGGTCATTACTGGCATCCACAATACTATTTTACTCAAAACAACTTTACCATCAGTGCCACCAGTACGCCAAATAGCATCATTGTCATTGCCTTTTCGCACTAACGCGATTGTGTGTTTGGCTCCATAGATGACTTTTCTGACATTTCTGCAGAATCCAAATATGTGATGGAGTGGAATCGCACATGAGAAATATCGCTGCTGTCCTTGCAATGCTCCTTTTCGTGTTGCAAATCCTAAATTGAAATTACCATTAACGCCTCCGAGAATATCAAACGCAGCTCCTGGTCTAGCTCGACGTTCTGGATTAGCTGCTTCTTGTTGGTTTGCTTCTGCAGTATCTTGTACTGTTAACACTTTAATGTATTGAAGGTGGTCAGCGTTATCAGAGGTATCCTTTGCAAACATCATAGACGGACCAGCCGACCTTGTATAATCATCGGAGTATCTTGCTAGCCCGATTATTGTTGTTGCACGGTCTATTGATTCAATTTCTTTTCCATCAATGAGATATCTTGCACTTTCAAATAGCGCCATGATGCCATTATTAACAAAACCGACTCGGACATTTTTGTCATCTGCAAATGGGGTATCAGCTGCAACATTTGTTACGAGTTTTCCCTCGATTTCAATAAATGCTTCACATGGCAAAAAGTATTTACTGGTATCTTGAACTTGTAGTTCAATTCGCGATCGTAGGTCGGGTTGTATTGCATGATAGGAATAGTATTGATAATCGCGGACGGAATCGTCTTTGCGCACTGGGGCTTCCATATCAAGCGCGGGATCAGCTGTTCGTTTAAACATTGTTATTATTATTTAGTGCTTTCAATTCTGAAACACTTTATAATCATCGTCGTTGAAAATTCTTCGAATTTCGTTTTCGTTTCAAACCACTTCCTGCTATCGCGTTCATGATAGCGCTATCTGTTACCGGTGGCGACGGAGTCACCGAAGCAGCCAACGACACTAGTTTTTCATCTACTGCGTTATTTATAATTTTACTAACACTTGCAGGCATTTCCGCTGTAGACGGTAACGGTTTCTTTTTTTGTAAATCACTTCGTGATTTTACTAATGATGTTATTTTTTTCTTCGCAGCTGAAAACGCTTTTCCGGCGAGATCTCCAACAGCACCAATACCCTTATCACGAATAACATCAATGGCCTTCATTGATAATTGTTTAGCTAACGGCGCCACCTTGGGAGCCATTCTTGTAAATAACCCCGCAATGGTATTGCCGAAACCATCTCCGTAATATGCTCTATAAACAGGCAATCGTGAGTTCACCACGTAGACGCTTACGGGTTTATCATGGTTGTAGTGTATAATCATCTTGTTATTAAAACTAGTAATTTTTCAATTAGTGATCAATCGCTAGCGTCCATTGGATTTTCATCATAACCATGGGCGTCTCTGTGATTTTCAACTAATTCAGCAATGAGTTCTCGATACATCATATACATATACATCAATGTCCATGATACCGCCGGCAAATAATCGTCTACAGATATCAGCAGCCTCATTAATTATTTCCGGTGAGTTGTTTCCGGCTCGCTTCTCCAATTCTCGTCGTTTTTTATATACTCTTTATACTCTTTCTTTACAAATTGTACTCTTTTATCGAGTGAAAAATTCTGCGTGGTAAAGTTAATTAACTCCTTGTCATTATAATGTTTAATTACGGTGGGTATATTGCGTATAAATATACTTTGCGGTGAATATATTTTTTCTATAGTAACGTCTTCTTCTTCTTTTGGTTTTCTTGTAGTAGCACCTAGTTCTTCTAGTACTCGCTCTATTTTTTGTTGTTGCCGTGAAGTAGTTACTATATCTACTGGAAGTGTTTCTAAAGACTTTTTTGTTTGTTCGGTCTCTGCTGCAATTTTTTCAAGCACAATAAGAACAGGCACTTCTCGTCGCTTGCCTTCCTCAGGAATATCCCCAAATATTGCTCGTTCAGTTGCTGTTTTCACATCGCTGGTCGCCTTAGTTACCGGGGCGAACAGTTGTTCACTTGACACAGAAAAGTCAGTCTGCGCTTGTTGTCGTTGTTGAAGTTTCTCGCGAACTCTGTCTCGAACCAGAATAAACTTTTTAATTGCTGCTAGCCGCCCTCGGGCTAATCTAGTTGTAAGCGATTCACCTACCATATATTGTTTGTGAACTAATTTTTCAAATGCGAAACTATCACAATTAAAAGCTTAGTTATTAAATAATGTACCATCAATAACGGTGAATAACCGCTCATGAGTCACTTATTCAGGCCTTTGTGTCTTTGCTAGGGTCTTTTCTTTTGGCTATCCATTCCAGATGCCTTTTTCTTTTGGCTATCCATTCCAGGTGCCTTTCTGTGACCCTAACACCGTTTCTATTAGCCGGTAGCCCATTCTGTGCTACCCTGTGGGGTTCTACATGTGAATGTAGAGCTTTTGCATCAATTTATACCATTTATTTTACATCAAATTTTACTTTGACAAACTTATAATCTCCGGCGAGGGGTCTAACTCAGCAAAGGCTGAATTAGATCTCTCAGAAGGTATATGTTTATTGGATGTTATGTGGCGTGTGAGCGTGGTAAACCAAACCAACATGGCAACCCATGAAATCAAATTCATGGTTGCATGAGTTGGAAAAAACACCAACCCACGCTACCGAGAATGCGATAGCATGAGTTACAATGTTGGTTTGGCTGAGGGGGTCCGCCCCTCCCCCCCCCCAATTAATAGAAAAAACATCTTCCGTTTCGCCATCAAATAATGTATCTGCTATGGGGACCGAACACGTAGTAGTTGATAGCTATGTTTACAAGACAAACACGCTACCATTACACCACGGAGCCGTCATACAGAATAGAGATTGTTAATATATATATCTATTAAGAGATTTTTAAAATAGACAATTTTACTATCGTATTTAAGAAAACGAATAATAATTTAACTGTTGTAACTATCCAGAAAACATAAAATCGGAGCAGTTTAAAATATAATGTAACTATCATTGACTAGACAAATAAATTATCGATTAGATCACAAAGAGCTGTATACAGGAATTTTAACCACGCCCACCAACTTCAATGAATAGAAACCACTCGCGATGTACATATGGTTCTTATCGGAAGGATTATAAAGAACGTCTGTACTGAAAGTGTATTATAGATGGTCTAAATAAATACAACTGTTTTAGCCGAAGCGACAATAAAACATTTTAGAATTATTTAAAGTTGATATAAAAATACAATTCTACCGAAACTATTATACTCCATTACAGTCACGTGCGCGCGCCTAGTCAATTATACCTCTCTGTACAGGTAAGAGCAGACAGAAAATTCCTTTGACGTCATAATACAAGGGAACTTAGTAGGTAGAGTGTGAATTGCGGAGGATTTGTCCATGGGGATTTATCTCCCTTGAATAGTTTCACGTGTATACAAATTTTACTTTATGACCATTTTTTTTCGACAGAGCAGTTTTAATTATATTTTCAGCAACAAATCGAATTGAAGCCCCATAAATGTCAAAGTATCTACTGGCTTCATTTATTGATTGAAATATTTTCTCCTCGCTGGTTTCTAAATCAAACGATTTGACCCCCCCCCCCCAGGGTGTTTTGCGTGTCTACCAGCGTTGCTTTTTAAAAGGTTATCGCGCTGCGAGACGGCTTGAAGATTCTCAAGACAATTATCAGTCTTGTTATTATTGATATGATCAATCACAAATCCGTCTTCGATTAATCCGTAAAATGCTTCATAGATGGCTCTGTGACAGAGATACTTCTTCCTCCCAGCTGAAAACATCAAATACCCCATATTATTCAGATACCCAACCGGTTCTTTTAGTCTGCAATTTCCAAAAACACCATCACGGGATGCTTCATAATTAACAAGCACTGGGTGAGGTCTGAAATCTTGGCTCATTTGTATAATAATACTATTTGTCTAATTTATTATTTGCTTTAATTATAAGTCTCTGGATATAATCTTGAGGGGTTTTGATGACCTTGTCATTGATTTTATCAAGGACGGAGTCAATGATTCGTTTGTCATAATAGCGTTTTAGTTCCCTGTATCGTTTGCCGCCGCAACTGAGACATAATTGTGATTTTCCCCTTACCCCAGCCCCACATTGGAGGCATGGGAGAGGACCAAAACTTCCTCGCCGAACGCTTTGTAAATGATGCCCACAGAATTCGCTTCTGCATGATTTGTTACACGTGGTTGTTGATCCAATCATAAGCCACTTGCAGTGATTCATTATACTATATTTTTCTATTTAAATTCTTGTTTTAATTATAACATGGAAGAGTTCAAGAGATTATCGAAAATCGAACCTTGGAGAAATACTAAATTCAATCTCGATAGAGTCTCTGATACACCAAAACGTCTAATCGGTGACAGAACTATACTAAGTAAAATCAAGGAGTGTTTTAATGAATTCTACCGAGACGGTGCAGCATACTGTTGGTCGACATTTCGAGTTATACACGAGGATGTCAATGTACCTAACATCGATGCTACCATGAATGATGAAAGAGCAGCTGAGATCATTTCACACCTTGGCGGGAAATCCAAGGGATTTCCAAGGAAGTATTTTTTCAGAATAAAATTCATTATCGAAGTCGAAGGCAAATGGATTATCAGGGATAAACTTCAACCAATCCTCAAGGATAAAAAAACAATCACGCTGAGTAGAGATTCCAAACCAGGAATTCTAACTGGAATCGACAAACCATACTACGAGAGATCTTATCCTGTAACAGCAATCGTATATGGGATATACCCGCTAAATGATAAACCCGATATCGCAAAACTAGCTCCTATGAAATATTCTAGTTCACTGAATTGTGTAGCAACACGGGTAATGGAACACTTCACAAATGCATCCCGAGGAAATAAACTAACTGATCTGCGACGTAGGAAAATAACCGAATGGGAACTGACAGTGAAACAGCACGGTGCAAAGATTTCTGATATAGCTAAATTAGAAACATCATTAAGATTCCCAATATCAGTAATGACGATAACCGGAGAAGTTTTATACGAACCGAAATATAACAAAAATGGAGCTCCAATACAAATTATTGATCATAACGAACACGCGTGGACACCTGCAGTAACAATATTTCCACGAGATAGAACCGTGAGATATATCCCCGAGGAATTCGTCGGAGATGTTTTTTATAATGAGAAATTATTCGATGCTATTCATGCGTTGTGTAAAGATGATCCTGTGTCAGTGTGGTTACTTAGAAGTGATGAAGATCCCGAAATAGGATTTGATCAATTTGTAAGACCAAATGGTGAATTATATCGCGTTGAAGAATTAGATAACAGAATGAGAAAAATCGCTAATGATTTTTCACCGGAGAGTTTCCATGAAAAACTACTCACGGATAGTTTTACTATTCCATCAGTGGTAGCTCACTTCGCAAGAGAAAAAAACTCGTGGCGTCCAACACGAAGTGATTTTCTCGAGGATGTTAAATTGAGTTGCGTCGAATTTAGTCATGGAGGACTGTGGAATACAAAATACCATCGTGATGGTATGATTTCAATTGATATAGCTGCGTGTTATCCAGGGAGTTTTCTAGGATATGGAGAAGCCGCTGAGTACTTTAAACGATTTGGACACCCCACGCATGAAATGACTCGTGTTGCGATTAATGGGCCATTACCTGATTTTGATTTAACCGGATTCGCTCGTGTGATATCATTTGAACTCGCTACAGGGTTACATCCGTGTAGTTATGTTTGGCTTGGTAGACATATATCTGAAAAGGCCTGGATGCCAATAGTGTTTCTACGATATATGATTGATTGTGAGATGTTACAATCGTTGATTGTTTCCGAAGCTATTATATGCTATCGAGCTCAGAAAGAAGTTTGGCTACCACAACCCGATCTAGATCGTATAATTAGCGAACAGCGAAAACAATTTCCAGATTTCAGCGAGGAAGAAGTCATGAATTGGTCTAAAAAGTTATTTGAAATTAAAAAAGAACAAGCAAAAGATTTTGGACGAAGAATAATCGGTAAATTTACCCAGGGTGGAAGATACGACAATGCAAAATATTCCTCGCGGTTGATCATAGACGTCGCTGAATACGATTTTATTGTAACGGATTTAACGAAACAGGGAAAACTTGTAAATCGTAAAGACGCTTTTCTATCCAATGGTGAGAAATTGGGTACGGTTGTTACCTATTGTGATGGATATAATTCCCAGTACACACATCTGAGAAGTTCTATGCTAGCTTATGCTTCTATCAGTTTATTTTCGATGATAAATAGATTTCCTAATAACGCAGTTAGAGTAGCCACTGATTCTATTTATATCCACGAGAAATACAAATCAGATGTAGCTAAATTCACAGATCCCGAGGAAAACTGGGGACGTTGGCGATTTAAAAAGGAAAAACTACATGAGTATTATGAATCGGCAGATGTTACCATGGATGAAAAGTACTTAAAGTGTGATAAGATTAATTCATTTTCTAATGCACCACCGGTATCTGATCCAATATGTAGATACAAGACAGTTTATTTAAACGGTTGTGGTGGGTCAGGAAAGACAACTCGTGCAATTGAATTATATCGTCGGTCAAATATGATTGTGTTAACACCGACTCACTGACTCGCCAGAGAGATGATACAGCGAGGGGTAAATGCATGTACTTATCACAGTTTCTTTCGATGGAAAGGCGATGAATGGACCCCTGATCGAATGGGTGATAAATTCATTCCTGAAATCATAATTTGGGATGAAATATGCACGGTATCGTTGAGAGAATTACAAACATTTCTCGAATGGTTGTTAAACAAAAACACAAAAGTCGTCATGTCCGGTGATCACGGCCAACCACCAACATTTGTCGGTGCATCTCCACATGAATGGCTAAAGGGTTTTGTAGACTACTATGAAGAAATTACTACTGATTATAGATCACTTGATGAACAATTACGCGAGTTCAAAGCGCTAATTAGATTACAACCGGATAAAATCCAATGTGAAATAGCGCGTGAAATAATTTCAGAAACTCCCATGAATGATTTTTGGGAAACGTGGAGACCAAATGATTTGATAGTAGCAAGTAGAAAAATAGTCAGAGACACACTTCAGATGAAGTTATTTGAAACGCATAAAGAAAATTTGCAACACTTCCAGTACCCCTTTGTTATAGGCCTTCGGATACACGAAAGCAGAATATTGAAGTTGATATTCCAGGGAAGAGTGAAAAGCAGATTCTCGTCTTAAATGATATTGTGCTGGTTGATATCAGCGTCGTTGAAGATGCATTGCGTGCTAATAAATCCCCGTGGACGCTAGGATACGCAGCGACGATACATTCTTCACAGGGATTGACTATATCGGATACAATTGTTTGGATGGTAGATAATCGCATCGAATGGTCGAATTTCGTCTATCTTGCAGTATCCAGAGTGAGGAGATTAAATCAACTTCGAAGAGTTGTTTTCGATGATGAAATCATTGGTGACGATGATGACACTACAATGGATGATGCTAGCATCATTAATAAAAAACTCTCCGGTTATAAACAACAGGATAAAAAAAATAATAGAGAATTTGACATTGATGCTAAATTAATAATTACGCTGAAACAACAACAGAATAATCACTGCGCGAGTTGCAATTGTATAATGCGTTGGCAGTATTCGGATAAAGATCCTCGCCAATTTACCGTAGACAGAAAGAATAGCAGCATTGGTCATACCAACGATAATGTTATGCTGACTTGTTTTGAGTGCAACAGACGCCGGGGTGCCAGCACCCTGGGTGCTAGTTAAGACCATGAGGTGGCAATTGAGTATCGTCAGGAATCACTTGTAATTGTTCGCGTGTAAACCCCCGCTGAGGGGCAGTTGAATCCAGTTTATAGATTGGAGGTCTACCAGTTGATCGTGTTATAGTAGATATCTTGTGTGCAGTAACACTCCAAATAGGATCAGTAGCCCTTTTTCTGCCACCTTCAAGCTCTCCTGGTTCGTATAAATATCTCACAGTGACATTACTACCAAGAATTGGTTCTTTGAAATCTTTTTGTGAAATTCCTTGGATTTCCATTTTTGGTATGGACGCTTTCTTAATCGCGTTGACAGGCTTCATGTTAATTGTTCGAGTAATCTCGTTATTGAGCGCGGTAATCACAGCTGGTAATCTCTTAACCCATTCACGGGATATTTTATCCTGAATAAACTCCTTCGCGTATTGATATCCAAATAACCGCTCAGCAAGAGTCCGATTAAATCGTTCAACAATTGCCTGATCGCGATGTAGCGCAGTATGCCCTCGTCTGATGGTGACATTATGATGTTTCATCGCTGATAACACTTCACCCTGAAATTCCTTGCCAGGATCAACTTGTAACAGATTTGGCCAACGCAGAGGACCCTTTCGATAAATCTTTTCAAATGCAGAAGCTACTGAAGTAGCTGACTTTGTTTTTAGCGGTTCTGCTTGTTTGTATCGACTCGCAACGTCAACTACGGTTAGCGCGTATTTGTAACCGTTGTCATGTGGTAAAAACAATAAATCAGCTTGATGAACTTCATTGGGTCCGGTAACATCAAAATGCGAAAAATTGATTTGTTTAGGCGGTGGTAGATAAATCTGCCATAGTGCCTGTTTGGATAACCAATTAGCCGCAGTAGACTTTTTCACTTTTGCGGCGTTAGCGAGTTTATTGATTGCAGCGTTACCCCTCCAGTATCCCCTCAGAGAATAATAAATAGATTCCATATTATTAATTACCAGCGCCCATCATCAATTTGTCTTTCATAGCCGATTTTACCAACCACGAAGCCAATTTTTCTTTCAAAGATTTATCAGGAATAGCATTTAACGCATGAATTAATTTCACATCTGCGAGATGCCTGTGTTGTAGATTGCTGCTTTTATACGCAACATCATGAGCATGACACGCCTTATCAATACCTTTTATCGGATACTCGCCGAGTCGGGGCTGATTTTGATCATCGAGTCTGATATCTAATCGTGTTCCGGGACCACAGTAGCTATATCCTGGAAGGTGCTTTTCTCCGGGGTACTTTGCCCATGGGGTTCCAGGGAGCTTTGCCAATTTGGCTGCGATATCACCTCCTCATTTTTTTTTAAAACATTTCCGGATTTCATAGAAATAAATCTAAATTTTTTTGTACCACATTGCACGCATTTACCAGAAAGCGCTGATCGGTTATTTCTAGTTGTAATCGTCGTCAAGTCATCTGTGCCAGTACGCGTTTTACACTTCACACAATATAGATCCATAATTTATGTATAGAAACATGGATATAATTGATTTTTCAGCGACTAAAACAAGAGAACCAGGTAAGCATCATGCAGCGCTACCAAACTCTATCCGGATGATTATAATCGGACCATCTGGATCCGGCAAGACGCAATTGTTACTCAATTTAATAATGAGATGGATAAAGTGGGATAAGTTGTATTTAATTGCCCCTAGCATAGATGATCAACGATGCTATGAAGTGCTAAAGGATTTTAACGAGAATGCATCAGAAATTAAGGGTGAGAACGCCATTGATTTTATAACTGATATTGACGAGGCACCATCCGTGGATGACCTTGATGGGAACATTAATAATTTAGTCGTATACGACGATGTGATGTTAGACAATCAAAAAAATCCTGCTAGGATCTTTTCCAGAGGCAGGCATAAAAACACCGACGTGATATATGTCACTCAACGATACACTCAGATTCCAAAAGTGATCAGAGATAACTGTAATATTATTGCTGTGTTTAACGGCGTTGATACACATACGTTACGAAATATTTGGCAGACATGGTGCTCTGATATGGACTTCAATCAATTTAAAAATTTCTTTAGTAATGCTCTGTCAACCCCGTATGGATTTATACCAATAAATTTACATGATCCTCGAACACGATATCGTATCGGACTGGATCAAATATTCGGTTAAACTCGTACAAAAATTATTAACCCATAGCAGCAGAGAGGGTGGATGACAACGACGCTGGCGTAGACGAGGAAGCGTTGGTTGTCGACGCTTTTTTACGACTCGACGCTTTTCTTTGGTTTTGTGCTTGGTTGTCGACGCTTTTTTACAATTTCGACGCTTCACGCTCGTTGTAGGGTTCACCCTCTCTGCTGCTATTTCACAGTAATCCGGAAACATAAAATCCAAAGGTACTCCGAATGAAGGTTCGAATGTGCTTATGTGATAATTTGCTATCACCACTGAGTATCAGTCACAATATACAAACATGTTCACCTCAAAGTAATCTAGTGAAAGTTGAATTTACTAATGTCATTGAATGTTGCACGTAATGCAGCGAATTTTAAAATATATCCATGTTCTGGCATAATTCCACAATAATCTAGCAAGGTAATGTCGGTTCCAAATGTATGGCTTATCCGCTCATGTTGGCGTGACTTTCGTCCAAGTAATGTGTGCTCCACATATGCCGAATTAGTTGTTGGCATGAACTTGACAACTCGACTCTGGTTTACGAAGATAATGGACACACATATATTCGTCTTATACTACAAACCAGCCACAGCATTACAGCATAAGAAAAAAGTGTCATTAACCCAAATGACGTCAATGAAAAATATATTATAAATTAATATATGATACAGATATTTGTGACACTTTCCTTCTTACAAGAAACTAACAATTTTTGCAACAGCACCTTTGTTCACCAAATGTCAGAATTACATGTAATTGATATTGCAAAACAATATAACTCGTTGCATGATACATACAAAACAATTTAACACTTCATCTATGCTCGTGAAACTGTATCAACAATCACATTTGCTTTCCCTTGATGTATCTAACATCCATATCATATGACTGTAACATCAGACTCCGTCCATAGAATATGTGATTCTCGTTTTTAATTTTATTGATGAAAGTGGGAGGGTTGAGATCGCTGAAATCAATAATTGTGAAAGTAGCTCACTAACACACAATGTGTTGCAATGCCATTTGAACAGTCAAAGACTCCTCTATCGTGGAATAAATTCTGTTTATTTGATTGCCTTGACAAAAAGCACACTGGATGATCCACACCATGTCTTTCTTCCTGTAAGAGTACTTCACTAACCCCTACATTAGTAGCATCTATAGACATTTTGAAAGGTTTAGTGAAATCTGCAGGTAAAATGACTTGTGCCTTTGTCCTTTAACTTATCAAAAGCTTCTTGATGCTTTTCTGACTATTGAAACGGTGTCCTCTTACTTAACAAATTGGTCAGGGTTTTCGTACATATGGCACAATTAGAGCAAACATCCCGATAAACTAGATATACTTCAAAATTGTATATGTTGCTTTTTACTGATCAGCACAAGAACATATAAACGGCTTTAACCTTAATCTATTTTGGTTTTATTTGCACATATCCTGAAAGGGTAACACAAGCATGGCACAAATTATTCTTACTTAAGCTGATTATTAAATTTGCTTCACTGAGTCTTTCAAAAAGCTTACAAATAGTTTCCTTATGGTCCATCTACTTGTAGTTGTTGATGACAATGTGGCCAATGCAAGTGTCACAATTTCCGCTAACGGATTTTATGATATTCATCATACGTTTGAAAGAACTCGGGGAACCTTTCAACCCAAATAGCATGAATTTTGTATTAGTAAAGTAAATCTAGAGTCACGAGTTTTGAATTTTCCATTGATCTCTCTGTAGGTGGAACTTGTCCGCATACCTTCAAATGGTCAGACTTGATGGTTTAACGACATTTAAAATCCCGTCAATGCGGTCATCACTTTTAGAACATGGAAACGAGTCTGTTTTGTTGATACTATTTACATTTCTGTAATCAGTGCACATACAGAACGTTGTATCTAATTTCGGCACTAGAATACAAGGTAACCTCCAATATTTGTATTTTGCCGATGTAGCCACTCTCCACTAAATACAGAACTGCTTTGTTCCAGTAGTCTTGTTTTAGAGAATTCATTTTATAATGATGTTGTTTTACAGAGGTAGAATTTTTTTCTTTTAAAGTCATGGAAGATATCACTTGCTTTTGTTGAAATATCTCGAAATAGGTGTTCATATTATTTTAATCGCTGTTTCAGTTATTTTATCACTTGTGGCAGCAATATCCTAACTTCTCTTCTTAATTCAAATGTTGTGACAGGTGCTACTAAATTAATTTAATAATTTACATGGCTATCAATGTACACATATTAATAGGATAGTAACATATTATTATACCAAAACAATTCCTATTTTGCAGATCACGATTGTGAGTACTGTAGTGTAAGCCTCTCAATTTCTCCATAATTTAATAATGTCCAAAATACATATTATGAAGAAAATCTCGGCCTGTTTCTCTAACAGGTAGCAACAATAACTGAAAACATTTGTCTCTTTACCCGTATCTAACTGAATGCCCTAAATGTGTTTATAAAACAATGTTGAATTACCAAAGCTTCTATTAAGGTCATAGTTTTAACGTTACTCAAACGAATAGCTTCTGGAAATCTCGGGGAACGCATACACACTAGGCAATTAAATATTGGTTGCCTAAGTTGGTCTAAGGTAAAGGGCCCAAACAATTTAAAGTTATCCCACTAACTGGTTTGTCAAACACAGGAAAAGGTGACATAAGAGATATTTGGTATCTTCTCATTGGGGTTTCCTTCCGTTTGACAAGACTAACAATATGTATATGTATGTTTAGAATCATGTGATAAAACTTACTGACTCTTAAATCGCCGAACATCAGCATTTCATGAGCTAGACTAAGAATATCCTGGCTATAAAACCTAGGAACAACAATTTCATAGCTTACTGACCGGTCATCCGTGGGTACCTCAGGTGTTCTCCATGTCTTCATAATTACTACATTCTTCAAGAAGTAACAAGTTCGTTCTTGCTTGATATTTGTTTTACCAATTGCTTTCTAAACCATGAGATATCTGGATTTTCCTCCTGTAAGACAGATAGTGATTGTCCTGAATGGAATTGAGAGAATGTGTAGCCAAAAAAGAATCACTGTGATCAATACTTAGTTATTGATCCTAACTAGTAGCAAAGGTAACCTCTACAACACCCTGATCCTCAAAGGTGTAAAAAAAGGAATAATATAATGACAAACCACATCATTCTCAAGATCATTCTGTGCAATAGCTCTTGTAGCTAAGCAAGATGAATATTAACCAGGGATTGCTACTTCAATGGGATCCACTCGTCGATCCATACAAGGCTTGTTAGTTACAAGTGTATATCCCACTCTCTTTCTACCGCTAGATCATTACCTAGTAACAAATGTATATAGACACATATTTCACTGCCCCTATGGTCAGTGATCATGAAACTAAATCTGATGATAAATTACAGCAGTGGAAAGGAACGTTAACAAAATTCACACTGTACTCCCTGTACCAGAACACTTTCCCTGGAAAACATCTCGGAGAAAGGTAATCATTCACCACCCGGGCTTCTTTGTGCTTGGCATCTGTAGTTATAATTCATAACAATGAGCATTGATGTATGCGGATAAATGTTACTGTTACTTTTGCAACTCATGCTGGCAAGAAGATGGTCACTTGCAGAGAAGTGAATGTGTATTCAAATAATGATTTTTATTGTTACTGTCTAACACATGATTTTATTTTCTCCAAGTCTTTCCGGTACATCGGTGTCCGTGCATGAAGCATTATATTTTGTAACTTTCAAATTTGTTCCATTTTTTCAATTTATTTTCAATATTCTCGTGAATACCGATGAAATGGAACCAAAGCTTGCTTCCATATCTCAGCCATTATTGTATATTCAACAAAAACAAATCGGTTCACTTAAACAAATACATAGTCAGCTACTGACGTCGACTATCTTTGCAGTAAATTAAACATTGTATTGATATCCTTTACAAATTAAAAGGTGTTCAAAGTTTTGCTTCCGAGGTCAGGCATGTTTTGTAATAAAAAATAACATCTGTCTTTGATGTCATGTTGATAGGTTCAAAAGAGGTTGATGCTCACTTGCCAGTTGTGTTTATTTACCACCCCGGTGTCTATGAACATGCTTGGCATCTGTAGTTACAATTTTTATAAAGGTGCATTGATGCATGTGGGTAAATAGTAATGATACTTTTGTAACCTGTGCTGGGGAAAACAAATGTCACTTAAACTCAAGTGAGTGTTTTTTCAAATAATGATTTTAATTTGCGAGATACTCTCATTTACTAGATCTGAATATAATTCAGTCTTGATTATTTTGCATCTAACAACGTATCATCCATGAATGATAGTTGTCTTCAAGATATAGGTTAATGATTTCCCTCTTGTTGGTGATTTTGGTGTTTCCAGTTTTCAGTCAGATAACTTATGCAAACCTTTAAGCACAACCACACATAATGTTTTTCTCAATGTGTTATCAGACATAAGCGATACACGCTACTATAACAGTGTCGATGACTGCCTTAGGTATAGGGATTTTGTGGATATATTTTATACATTAAAGCTCCTGTTGAAAAAAAGAAATAAATGATAACAATACAACGTTAGTTTCTTTCATTTTATTATCAAATAAACATTGTATGTATTGATTTCATTGCAACATGCAGTTGTGGTGTTGGAGCACCAATGAAATACAAATTTATTTTGTCTCTTAAGTCTTGGGACTTCTTACCTAGATGACAAAAACATTCACCTTAAGTTCTGCGACAGGAAAAAAAGTAATTATTGTATTGTGTATTGTGCAAAGAGCGTGAAGATAAATGTATTACACTGTACTTGCATGTCTTGCAAATCATGCTTTAAGCAATGACATGTTATGTAATGTCAGTAAAAAAAAAGCTCGTTAAGGCATATGCTGAATTTTTGTGTTACATCATTCCAACATTATTAAACAAATCGTATTTTTTTCAGCCGTTCAGCATGCCAATAGGAGTTTATAAATATAAACATGAGTAGACTTCTTGTGAATCTCAGGCCATTTGCTTGTCATGTACTTTTTGCACTCCTATGGATACATGTTCGTTTGGTGCCTTAGGTCAGATGAGGTTTGGGATTTGATAGAAAGCCACCAGTTCTACATAGTCTGAAGGAAAGAAGCTGCATCTTTGTTTTCTTCAGTAACAGCCATCCGCTAATCTTATGAGGGATTAATGATACTTCTAGGAGTGGGGACATAGCCAGCTGCCATAATCCTGAGCACATCTTGCCATTATCATGCAAGAAAAGTACTTTAATCTCACATTTGCTTGGGTACACGTGTGCATGAGTCAAAGTTGGTCTAGATCATCAGAGTTGAGTTCTCTAGATAGGGATTTCTATTGCAGATCTTTTGTCCCTGGTGTCAGTTATTGTTTCGTTATCCACTGGTTGCTAGCAAGCTGTGAAATGGTCACTGGGTACAGGTTACCAGGCAAGGCAGCAAGTACTGGTCAATGGGCATTATGCACTGGTCACTTTGCACTTAGGCAGGGAGCACCTGACATTAGTCACAAGATGGGACAAAGGATGCATGTCATTGGGCATCAAGTGCTTGTTGCCAGGCAGATCATCAGCTCAATATACCAGTCGGTGGACATTTTATTTTGGTTCTTACCTGACTGGATGTGGCTCTTGAGACATGAACCATGTCAATATCCTCTATATTTCTAAGGTCTCATTTAATCCCTACTTGGTGATTCAAATTTGTAATATATATATATATATATATATATATATATATATATATATATATATATATATATATATATATATATATATATCTTTCCCTGCATGGCACCATAGACGAGTTTTCCATGGCCCCAATTTGACAGAGGAATGTTGACTGCCATGTTAATCCCAGCATCAGAAGTAAAGTGGTAGTCCTATCTTGTTCCATGAGCATGGACATGACAATGAACTGTCCATATTATACACGATGAGTCTTGAGGAAAACCAGATTCTTTGTTATCCTCCTCTTCCATCTTCATCTCCATGCAATGGTACTGGCCAAGTGATAGAAGATGAAAAGTGGACATCTTATAAGGTGCTAAACAAAGTTTTATTTTCCGTTATACATATCTGTGTCCAAAGCCTTTCAGGGTCTTTAAATAACAGGATCCTCTGCAGATTGGGGAAGCTTGATCAGGCTTGATCAAGAATAAATCCTACCTTATGCTGCTTTCCCACTCAATTGTGGTGAAGGTAATAGAGTAGAAGAGGCAGCTGTATGGCAGAAGTATGGGTTAATCCTTAGTTAATACATGCTGCGATTCACTTTGTTTTGGGATTGGAAGAATTCCAATCTTTTAAACCTAAAACATCTCGTCTCTACTTATGTTTTGACATTTTTTAAAATAATAATAACTTTCTGAAGCAAATCAAGGGATATAACTCATTTTGTAATCATAGGGGAAATGAATTATAACTACTGTAGTTGGTCATCTTCCTGATATTGTTGTTTTCAAATAAGTGGAATCATTATCATTCAAAATATTTTCTAATGGTAGTGAAAGTTTTGCAACAAAAGATTCATGAATATTATGATTTCCGTGTTAAGATATGATTTAAAGACGTTTTAAAATTACATGTTTCCGGATTATTCAGAGCATTATTGGTATTGCTTATGATCACTTACCTCATCCTGCATCTTAAAAAATTTCTTTCTTACGACCCTGTTTAGATATATTGACATGAGAGCCTTCCTAGCGATCTACACGCACAATGCTTTAGTTGTTACTAAACAGTTGTTACTGAGGCTCCACCTGCAGCGTGCACAGCAGACCAGTATAAGTGTGCTAATGGCGAGTGTGTGGGTGGCAGGTATAGGTGTGATGGGCAGAAAGATTGTTATGATGGGTCAGATGAGGAAAATTGCAGTAAGTATACCTTTACAGAAATGTACTGAATGTGTGCTTGATTTAATTGTATAATGTATTTAAATTGATATTTTTACTTATTTAAATATTCAAAGAATCCAAAATCATGAAAAATGTATACGTTTGTGTATATTTTCTTGTGCTACTGTTGATGAAATATCTCTTTTCAAGTAAGCATCATTTTACGGAAAGGTATGGGAAAAATAACTGTTAATTGTTTTTAAAGTAATAGCTGAATTAAAACTGTAAGATTTGCACAAGTTGAAGATGATCCAATACATAAAGAGAATGGTATGTTTTATAAAGAGAATGGTATGTTTTATAAAGAGAATGGTATGTTTCATAAAGAGAATGGTATGTTTTATAAAGAGAATGGTATGTTTGTAATATAAGGGTATCATATCAATTAGTAATTAGAATGGTATGTTATTTCATGTTGGTTTATTTTTGGTCTGGCACAATTATTGTCATTACAGTAGGTTGTAAATTGCTAACATCTTCTACTGGTCAAATGTTTTATTTTTCTCTTTCACAGAACTATTATTGGAGATGTGCCAATTGTGTTAAAAATCATTACCTTAGTTATTCTAATAATAGACAGTCCAGGGGCAATGCATAAACTCAACTAACATTTTAATATAAATCTCTTGGGAATGATGTTAATGAAACTATTTCTTTAGCTAAGCTATGCATTGGTCACGCCTTTAATTTTGTCCCATTAGCTCCAGTTTGGATCAGTCAAACTTTATTATCACAGCAACCTTCTCGTATTACTCATTCACTTTAGTCTGCTCAGAGTGAGAGATGACAATTACTTAGAACAGGAACAAGATGTTTATTTCAGATGCCTATTAGCTACACTGGAGCCACAGAAGTACATGTTGTTATTTTGTTCAAAATAGGGTTATTATGAGAAAATGGAGACAACCGGAGGAACTCTTTGGTGATGAGTGTTCAATCAGCTTTCAAGTTGTTCCTACATCGTATCGACAGGAAATTATTAGTCTATTACAGTGCTGTCCAACTTGCGATGCGCGGACTGATTTTAAATGGCCCGCCCGAACTCGAGCAACGTTTTGTGCATTATGTGAAAATCGTCCATGACCTACATTCATAGTATATCATCTTAACCAAGTAAACAATTGTTAACAAGTTTTTTTAAAGTCGTTGCCTTAAAGTTTTTCTTCTTCTGCGACCCTCCGCCTCAAGGAAGCATTTTCAGTGGCCCATGGTGTCAACACAGTTTACAGCACTGGTCTAGTAAATGAAACACCTTTGTCTAGTCATTATGAGGTCAATAACACTGATCACAAAATCTTAAATAACTTTTTTATCCAAACAATTAAATTGTTTTCTGTAAGTACTGGTCAAAGCTGGGGCAGAATCAATGATTTAGTGCTCTATCAATTATCTGCAACAAGATCTGGAATACAGGAGTATGGTCATTGCAGTGGACCCAATCACTGATCATCACCCTCCCCTAGAAAATCAAGTTGCAACAGTGTCAAAATAAACCACCGTACAATCAGTCTTATAATCCATGGAAGCAAAATCATGTTGATGATACTGTTGAACAGACAAAAACCACAGGCTGAAATGATGATTGCTGGGGAGCATGCATGTTTCAGCGCAGGATGCAGTACAACCGAATAAGTCTTCAACCTCAGGATATTGTGTGAGAAACACCTCCAATATCAGCAAGACCTGTACCATGTTTTCATGGATTCCAAGAAGGCATTTGACAGGGTATGGCATACAGCCTTGTGGGAGTCCATGATATTATACAACATCAATGTCACCCTCATCACATTAATAGAGCACCCCTATGACAAAGCTACCAGCATAGTATATTCAATGGAAGCATAGAGGACTGGATCAAAACAGCAGTCGGAGTCAGACAAAGCTGCCTGCTGTCTCACACACTATTCAACATATATCACGAAAGATTCATGGCTGACGCACTTCAAAAGCGTGAAGGGTCAGTCAGTATCGGAGGCAGAACAGTCATCAACTTACGTTTTGCTAGCGACATTAATGGACTAGCAGGAAATGCAAAAGAACTAGCTAGCTTAGTATAGTGCCTAAACTTTGCGTATGCAGCCTACAGCACACAGGGCATAAGCACTGGCATCAGGGTTCAAGGTTTCAAGCGATACACAGTCCACAGCTTTACGTATTTGGTGGCAACAATGGCATTTGAAGAATTAAAGCCGTAAGTACTCTCATGGATTGCACAGACAAAAGCAGTGTTGACAAAACTGAAACACATCTGGAATGACAAGAACATTGCACTCATTTCAAAGTTCAAACTGATACAATCACTGATGATCGTCGTATTTATCTATGCCTGTGAATCATAGACCAAAACAGCTGCGTTAGAGAAAAGGATACAGGCCACATAAATGAGATCTTTCTGAAAGATCCTCGGCACCACATGCAAAGAATACAGCACAGGATCAGACAAGCCATTCGGCCTCACGAAGATCTCCTGATCACAGTGAAGAAACATAAACTGCAGTGGTATGGTCATGCCACACGGTCAGGACTTGCCAACACAATCATGCAAGGCACTGTACAAGAAACAAGAAACAGGCGAGCAGAGAAAAAGGTGGGAAGATGACGATCGAGAATGAACAGGTTTGACATTGAGCGAATCACTTATTAAACAAGAAAAATTAAGAGGGATGGAGGAAACTCATTGTTTGGTCTTGTGCCGTGCCCCAATGGACTGCCAGACTACGGGACTGATGATGATGATGATGATGATGATGATGATGATGATAACGATGACGATGATGAAGAATATGCACTGTTGATCTTGTCAAATGGCAGTAAAGCCCATACAGAAGATACCTAGTGCTCATCGGAAACTGATTTATGCATTGCACAATGCATTCAGCAGAATAATAGCAGACGATGTCGGTCCCTTACTTAAGACAAATCTGATAACCAGTACCTTTTGACCATAATTTGTGCGTCCACGAAATTCCCAGAAAAATTTCTTTGACGAACGTTCAAACGAGAACAATAGTAAACGCTTTAAGGTTTTCATTCTTCAAACAATTTGGCTTTCCTGAATCTGTTCAAACGCATCAAGGGTCAAAGGTTTATGTCTAGAACTTTCCAATAAGTTATACGTTAATTATGCATTCAACATTTTATTCTGTCTATAACCTTGAAAGCATTGGGAACGAATTGTTCAAACTTTGAAAACTACGGTTTGGTCATATTGCTTTTATAATATAAACGATTGGGTCCAAGGTGTTCAGTTCTTGTTGCTTGCTGTTAGAGAATCAAATCAAGAATCTTTAGAAATTAGACCGTTTGAACTAGTTCATCGACCTACTGTCTGTGGATCAATTAAGTTGTTAAAACTAAAACTACTCTCAAATGAAAATACAGAAATTAATTTTCTCGGATTATGTTGCTAATTTTAGAGTAAGTTTTCAATGGCTTGTGAAGTTGCAACAATTAATCTGCAGTCAACTCAGTACATTCAAATTAGGATATGTAAAAAAATAATGGCAACGAGTTATCTGCATAGTGATAGAGTTCTGCGTCGCTTGCCTTTACCTAACAATCATATTAAGGTCAAGTGCAATGGTCTTTACACAGTTGAAAAGTAACTAAGATATTTACATAGAATAAGTTAAAGAGATTCACAAATCTGGATCTAAGAATGATGCTGATAACTACCAACCAGTCTCAATACTACCAAACTTGTCAAAATTGATTGAAAAACATGTCCATGACTTGTTCATGTCATATTTAACCAAACACTTGCTGTTACACCCTAATCAATCAGGCTTTAGACAGAAACATTCATGTGAGACTGCCTTGATCTCCCTAACTGATAAATGGCTTCAAGCACATGACCAAGGTAAAATAATAGGATCTGTATTTGTAGATTTCAGGAAAGCGTTTGACATGATGGATCATGAAATCCTTTTGAAGAAACTGAAAATCTACCAATGCGATGAAACAACAGTTAGATGGTTTACTTCATACTTAAGTGAGAGAGCACAGCATGTTTATATAAATAACGTTCTGTCTGAACCTGAAATAATTATATATGGAGTACCACAAGGCTCAATTCTGGGTCCATTACTATTTATTTTATTTATTAATGACCTACCACTTTTACTAAAGGACTCGATATCATCTACAGATCTCTATGCAGATGACACAACATTGACAGACATCCAAAACACAAAGCATGAACTCAAAATTTCTGTACAGAATGCATTAAACAAGCTTTAAAACTGGTGCACATACAATGGCATGGTAGTAAATACTGGTAAAACTAAAATCTTACTTATCTCAACAAGTAAGAAAAGGAAAAATCTTGATAGCAATGAACTATGACATGGAAGGATACAAATTTGCAAATGGTCTGTCATGACAGACTACTCGGTGTTTTGGTAGATAATAACCTATCATGGACTGATCATATCAATCATATCAGTAAAAAGATCAAGTCAAGTTTATGGCTTCTCAGTAGGATAAGACATTTTCTCCCCGAAACGCACAGAAAACTATTTTATATCTGTTACATACAACCCTATTTAGACTAGTCTAATACAATATGGGGTAATTCAAATGATAAAAACATATCAAAGATGGAAAATCTTCGAAAAAGAGCATTTAGGCTAATATCAAACCAGAAAGAAAGCAAGGAAAATTTAGCTGGTATGTTAAAAATATTTCCTATTAAAGACCGAATCTGTTTAAGTTAAACCAAATTAATGTACGGGATATCCAATAATAGTGCTCCTGAATATTTACAATCCCTATATAGGCTACCTGGTAATACTTTGATCAATGTTTACAAAACAGTATAAAATTCCCAAACCAAATAAGGAATTACTTTTAAAAAGTTTCCAATACTCTGGAACTTTGCTCTGGAATAGTATTCCAGTTGAGATTAGAAATGCCCACTCTATTTCCATCTTCCAAACGCAATATATCCAGTGGCTTCAGAGATGCTGCTAAAATAAATAAATTCCTTGTATGAGGGCCTCAAGGTAGATTAGTTCTTAGCTAATTGTGTTACCCTCTTTAAATAAAGTCATTATTATTATTATTATTATTATTATTATTATTATTATTATTATTATTATTATTATTATAGATATGTTGATAAAGATAGCCATGTTAATCTTCTAGTCAATTTAGCAGCACCTTTACAACAACATTGCGAATTTAAGCGATGGAATGAAATTCGAATCTAGTGACTTTGGTATAACCAATAACAGGGATTCAGAAATATTTAAAAATCTGTACCAGGAATATTCAAATCTACATCCACAAGAAACTAATGAATTAAAACAGCTCTCTTTTGAATATGAACACTTTGTTTAAGATGACCCTTCCCGAGAAAACAAAATCTACCATGACATTTGATATTCTATATTCCACACATGTAGAGTAGTGACCCTACAGATTGAACCATCTCAAACAATAAATTTGTTTTTTAAAAAAAATTCGGTATTTGCAAGGGAATGGTTTCGGTCATAAGACCGATTAAAAATGAGCGAAGACCATGTATTGTTGTATTGGAACAAGATAATACTTTCCGCAGATATATAGAAAAGTGAACAGTGTGACCAAAATCGGTTCTTTTACAATGCCAAGAACAGAGGACTTCATTTACAAAATTTGAAGATTCCAAATATGTCACAAAGCTTGACCTTTTAAACGATATTTGCACATTCCAATGTCAGAAAGGGCAATGAACATTTCGGCATTCGTAACTCCAGATGGTCTTTATCAGCATAAAGGGATGTCATTTGAGATGACACGTTCGCCTTGTACTTTTCAATGTTTAATTAGATTTAGATATGTGACGCTTACATCGATGACGCCATGGTCTAAAACTATGCCTGGAAAGATCACTTGGAGATGATTTGGAAACTCTTTTATAGACTCACTTATGCAACTTTTAAAATTAATTTAATTACAGGCGAGTTATGTTGAGGGACATAGTCTAGTTAAAAGTATAGATGCTAAGGTTTAAACATATAGATGCTAAGGTTAAGGCTATATCTGAATTCCCCGTGCCTATCAGTAAAATGCAGCTGATGTGATTTGTTGGAGTATTGTTAACTTGTATTTGAAATTAACTAGATATCCTTTATACAAGCACTTCTTACAATTCATAAGAGATATTTAGTAATATACAACAGGCTAACTGTATCACTCGCTGTTTCGTCTTAATCAGTTTTCATTCTTCATTGTGAGTATTTGAGTAATTTTCTTTCTTGTATGTTACATCTTTAAAAAAATTGTATTTTAATTAATGCGACTTCTAATACCATTTAAAAATTGTAAAATCAGTTTAAACAAACAGCAACTGCACTATAAATTACGTTTGATACTACTTTGAACGATAACAAACAAAACGATATTGATATAAAAGATTGCAACCAAAACGATATCGATATCAATAAGTGACCATTAAATATTTTTGCTTAAGGGGCTAAGATAAATAATTCATTGGTCCAGAATATTTATTTTTCTTGACAAGGGCATATTCCATTTTGCTTCTGAATGCACAGGTCTCCCATCAGCACTGTTACATGTTTGCCTCTTATAATGATAAATGTTTTGTTATGAAGTTCTGGAAAAAAACTTTATAAAGATATTGTTTGAAATTGTGATTATATAATAATCTGTACAACATGTTGCCTGGAACTTCAATACTATTTCGCAATTACGGTGCACTTGCTGTATTCCTATGAAACAGGGCAATACAAGCAAAAATATACACTGGTTCAAATATTTTCATAAATACGTGATACACGCTATAGTTTGAATATTTATTATAAAACAATAAGATTAAAAATGGGTTGCATTCTTGGGTATAATAAAACTTCTTTTAAACATAAACAGCAAAGTCCTGCGAATTCCAGTGCAGGAACGGAACATGCATCTCATCTACAAAAAATGTGATGGCATCCCGGACTGTCCTGATGGTGATGACGAAATATGTGGTAAGTGAGCACGAGCAGCAAATAATATTTTATGTGAATTTGCATTCGGCAGATTGATTTATGCAATTTGAGTTGCTTTGGTGTCAACATACATTTTTAGAAATCACATATTTGTTTTAACAGATCAATTGACAATTTAGATATGTTTGATATTCGTAAGGTGGCTCTTTTACACCATCTAGATTTGATGCATATGTTTGCTATAATGCTATTTCACATTTACCAAATGGATGGTATTTTTGATTGTGTCAATAAAAAAGGTTACAAAGCTGCAAAACAGTGCCTGAGATTTTTTTTCTTAAAAGAACTTAAAATTTATATTTTAATAAGATTTGATCATGTAAGTTCGTGTATCTATTTGTCCGTCTGTAGTTTCAATTTCAGATAAATTAGTTCCTAAACGTTTGAATAAAAAGTTCTCATGTTTTTCAGGACAGGTGCAATAAGAAAAAAAAATTCAGGTTCTCGGGTTGATGGAAGTCTTCGATTGTGTGTAATTAGTCCTCATAATGACGTCCTCACGATGATGGCAAAGTCAGAGTGGTCCTCATAATGCTTAAAGAAGTATATGGCAAACATCAAGTGATACAGATATTGCCTATCTTACAGTTAAGCATACTTTCAAATTTCTAACATATACTGTCATTCCTTCTTATGGTCCTCGATATGTATTAATATGTCAAGGTCCTCACAAGTATATGAATACACGTATGTGTGTGTGTGTGTGTGTGTGTGTGTGTGTGTGTGTGTGTGTGTGTGTTACATTCTATTCTAATGCATCTGTAAATTATGTTAGGGGCAATTAAACATATGAGGATGCAAAAAATCATATGATGAGATTAAGCAGAGACGCTCTTCACATGTTGACTGAATCTTTTCATCCGGGTATTACCGATTAACCGCTGGGAATATCTTTAAATTGCCAGAAGAAAAAAAAGGAACAACGGATGTATCGAGGAAGATTATAATTAGACCTTTTTAGATTCTTGTGAAAATGACATATTTTGATTTTTAATTTCGCCTCGTCATATTTGGGAATTGTCTGGTGAAACTTGTTAAAATGCTAAATATTCAGTCACACATTCATGTATGCATACATAAAGACAAACTTCGAGACAGAACGCGATTGGTAGATATATATATATTAATATATTTTAATGCTTATATGGTCTGTACTCTTGACTAGCTAGTTTATACTTTACACCCTTAATATACTTTGACCTGCGAAAAACATATATAATCAAGTACAAATGTATAAATAATTGAAACAAAAACGTGTGCTCAGCTATAGATGAGAAAAAAGGGTTATCATGTCTCTAAGCCAAAATTATTAAGTTCATGTAGCGCTGCTGAGAAAAGGACGAGGGTTGGAACCATGTTTAAAATATGGTAAGGGTGTCAAATAAAACTGGTAGCATTGCAAAGTATATGGATCGGAAAAATTACGATTTCATGGGAAAGTAGAACAAAAATATGCACGGAACGAACCAGTTTGAAAAGAAAATAATTCTCTGCTGGGCAAATTCTTTGTTTCCTCTTTCAAAGACATTATTTGGATCCAAAATACCCGTTTTATTCCAGCAGCTCATCCACGAGTCGAATATATGAGGTTTTTTTATACCACCCAAGTATCTGATAACTCCGTTGGATGTTGATAATCCTCGTATCGATATCAACCAAGGAAAATGTGATCAAGAATTTAAGAATCTGTCGATGATAAGTTCAGATGTTACCGTCTGATAGATGTTGTCTTAAACATCAACTGCACGGTGAGATTATCAAAGCACACAAAATGGTGTTGAAATCTTTCACAATTGCGTCAGTGGTTTCAAATGTTAACAGACAATCATTAACAAAGTGGTTTTGTTTTAAAGATTTCAACGATGCTGTGTTTAATATGGCTATTAAGATTTTTGAAATAAAATATACAACAATGACTATACTAGTAGCGTTAATATCGTTGTGTGTTATCATGTAAATTTTCTTGTTAACGAGAATGTCAACCTTATTATGAACGATATTGTTTCTGTTGATGGAAGTATTTTTGCCAAGTTTGGTTCTAGAGTCACTTATCGCCGTGTCTGATCTCAAAGTTATTGAGTAACCTACGATTACAGTTGTTTCATGCGATCAATAGCAGCACTTTAGATGCTATCAACAATTCACATTGCAACTTGTATAGCGATTAGGCCAGAACCCTGACTACATTTGGCATGCCTAAAAAAATCTACAAACTTTATCCTGGAAGTTCTGTAATAATATTTTGTCAATGGACTTTCAAGCGTTAGCGATGCACACATCTCTCCCATGGCCACGTACGATTGTTAGATCGATATCTACTGCACACTAGCATCATTATTATTCCGCCACGCAGTTCAACAACGATCCCGTCTTGATCGACAGTGGTACAACGAATATGTGTCAACCGATTATTTTGCATTGGAATATACACAGGTGCTTGGGAAAATCCAAGCAAACGATAACCTTCAACAACGAAGCCGTTTTGTTTAGAATCTGCTTTCATAACTACCAAATACTGAGTCACAAACTGATTTGCGTTGATAGGATATTTTTCACAATATCAATCGTGAAATAATAACTCATAGAATGTCAGACAAATAAGTTTAAAACTGTTACGATTCGAGACCTGGTTACGTCTTATCGGCACGCATTGAAAATTTAGTCTTTGGTGGTCACCAGTTCGATTCTTTGACGAATGTCTTCATTGACTGATTCCGTGTTGTATGCGCCGGCAGGATGTTCAATAGTATTCCTAGTGCCGGCAGTGTCTGCTGAAGACACAAATTAGGTTATTTTTGTTTTTTTCGGGGTGGTGGGGGAGCAGAAAAAGAATGGCTGCAATCGGATATTAGGCCTTAATTAGTACATTATCAACAATACTAGTGCCATCTCAAGCATCTTCGATTCACCAGTGATATCAGGTACAGAAAAAGTCATACTCAGTTCTGGTTTATTTGATCAGATCGTGATGTTATGCTCACAAAATAAGTAACAAAACAGGATGTAATGCAACAAGATTTGTAATATTCATTAATTAATTAATTTCCTTAAAACAAAAATTGAAAATGTAAAAAAACAAGAAAACAAGATATTACGGTGTCGAGGTTTAATTCCGATATTTTTAGAATTACAGACACAAGTCCTAAATTAATAACATAAACTAGAGACAAACAGTCATATACATATAATTATATTGCTATGAAGGATATACGATATTTAAATTTAAATAATACAATTTTATTTAATGCACTGGCATGGAGTCCATTAGGAATCAAAGTATCTAACTTATGAATCCAATAAGTTTCTTTTATAAGTCTGTTCAACGCTACCATGCACATGTACATTGGCATGAAAGAAAATTCGAGTAAAGAGTGATTATCGGTGTTAAAGTGTGTTGAAATAT
Organism: Unio pictorum; assembly: GCA_030141615.1. Classification (NCBI taxonomy): domain Eukaryota; kingdom Metazoa; phylum Mollusca; class Bivalvia; order Unionida; family Unionidae; genus Unio; species Unio pictorum. Next base: position 8,702,982 of record JARLTB010000442.1, read on the forward strand.
TAGAGGAAAACATAAGATCTCTATAATTTCTTATATCAAAGCGATGAGTATTGAGTGTTTTAGAAACGTGTTGAAATGTTTGTCCAATATATTGCATGCTACATTTTGTACAGGTTATTAAATAAATCACATCAGTTGATATGCAGTTTGTGTTAACATGTAAAATATCATTGTAATTTATATATAATATTTCAGAGCAATAAGTATAAGACTAGTGAAGCCATTTTACCTAATGTTATAATGACCTTGACCGAGGGCCTATCATCCTTACGATCAATATGACTAAGGCTAGTCCAGTTATAATCCAGATATAAGCGTCTACACCGAAACAGAAGATCAGACTAAATACATATCGCCCACACCACCATCATGACCCTAAGGCTGTTGATATGGACATATATGAACCAAATCCATCAATTTATGTACAGAAACATGTTGTTACAACTATAAGATCATTGCAACGTACCCATATAACCAATAATTTACATAGTATGTAAAACCTCCTAATTGCTGCTGTTTAAAAAAATATATGAACACTCTGAATCCATCTTTCCGGCACTAGTACTAACCGAAGAAATACGTGTACCGTTTCTATGCAGGATCTTAAGGAAACAAGATTGAAAACGAATCGTTATACGCTGTTTAAAATAGTCCACTGGTGGTCATTTTGGACTTAAGACTTCCAAATTATAAATTTTGCAAGGTTACAATATACTCAATCGCGTGAATTCTCTTAAAACAAAATCCTGTGTCGACATTGGCTAAAACTATTTTAATGAGACAGCAAGCAAGAAAAAAAGTGTCAACAGGATGTCGTCTTTTCAAGTGAATGAACTAATCTTACAGCATAATGTTGCTTGCGTAAGATACGAGTATAGTCTTTGCAACCTTGAACTTGTTGATCACATTTTGAATATTGGGATGTCCTCAGATCGGATCCTTATGCAATAATGGCCATAATCAGGACACAAGGTAATATAAGAAAATGATGACCAATATGGTATTACTATAATAGGTGGTGAAACGTTATGTCTCCTATGGGTCGCCGGTCTGGGATAATTGAGTATAGGGCTGGTGCTCATCCAATGAACTATAGAGGTCATGGTAGAATTAGCTATTGAATTGTCAACACATCCTATAACCGACTACATTACCCAAAGCAGATTTTATTCGAAATGACGTATACTTATCTGAAAATAATGATTCGCTATATTTCTAATGTATCACCTTTTAGAAAACCTTAAGGTATATTAATATCATTGGTGTAGTGCTAAATAAATAAGTCAGATATAGCATATTACTCAAATTATGGGGTGAAGGGTAGGGTGCACAATGATGAGTGCAAAGAGTAAGGGAACATGGATAAAAGTAAGGAAAGGCCGTTCCAAATGCAATACACCCTAGATTAACACCACAACATGCGTCATCAGTAATCCTAACGTTTGAGAATCCCAGACTGCTTTGTTTTATTTTATTTTGATTTTTTCACGGAAACAGTTACGGTATTACCAGTGGCGTAGCTAGGATGTTCAGGCCCTATCAATGTCCATAACTAGAATATTATAATGTACATCCATAGGATATTATGTGATGTTACTAGCTAGGATATTATGTGATATTAATAGCTAGGATATTATGTGATGTTAATAGCTAGGATATTATGTGATGTTAATAGCTAGGATATTATGTGATCTTACTAGCTAGGATATTATGTGATGTTAATAGCTAGGATAGTTTTGCCTATTATTTAAAGCTTACCGATGGGTCACTGCACTATTGATAGTAATGTTGCGTGTCCATAAATTACGGTCTTTCATGCGTGGTATATTGCATCTTCCTATTTTCATTCCATTGTGTAAAAAAATAATTTGTTACGATGGGCATATGCTCCCTCCCTTTGTATTTGTCCCACATCTGGACGTATCGGTTGACCCTTATGCATAGTCATGATACAAGGTATTTGTACACCTATTCGTAAAACAGTCTAATGTGAACTTTTAACGATTCTGTGATATTTACGACACAGTATACCACATACATACATACGTACGTACGTACGTACGTACGTACGTACATACATACATACATACATGCATACATACATACATACATACATACATACATACATACATACATACATAAGTATCTATCTATCTATCTATCTATCTATCTATCTATCTATATATATATATATATATATATATATATATATATATATATATATATATATATATATATATATATATATATATATATATATACAAATATATGTAAGAGAGAGAGAGAGAGAGAGAGAGAGTGTGTGTTTTTTAAACATTGAGTGTTGAGTTATCACAAGATGCCATGACCTTCTAGCAGCAAAACAACAAGAGAAAACATCTCGTTTCCTGGCTCCTAAGACAAAATGTGTTGTTGAATATTCCTGTAAGCTATTACAACTTAGCATGCGTAATTAGGTTCCGGATGGTATATAGTAAGGACTCGACCCTCATCAAGAACCCTCTTGACATCTAGGCAAATATAAGGTGATTGGTTTATTATTTTACGCAGTTAACAAAATGTCATTTTAATAATGTGTTGAAAGCTCCTATAGTAAACGTCTTTTTTCTTCTTTTTAATTGTTTTTCAAATTTTCCCCATACAGGGTGTAAATATACGTTTATTAGACCGATTGTAGACCATAGACCAAAACCGTGTCAGTGTTTTTTACTGCCTACGCAGAATGGGGTACTTTAACATTTGGCTACAATTCTTTGCGGGTTGTTATTATTTCATCTTCTCACTGATTTCTGAGTTACACTAGTGGTTTAATTTAGTATTTCATGCACTGAAAATTAGGTTATAATGCCTTTATTAATAAAAATTAGGATCTTACTGAAAAATGTTGTTTGTCTGTATATTCCATATCTTTTAACCTACTTCCGTCAAATACATATTCTGTATAAATTGCGATTAAAACTTAATTAGTATTACCTACTGCATACGCATTAAAATTCCATTTTAAAAATACCGACTAATACACGGAAACGCATCATCTTGTTAGTTCCACCTCACTGACACTAAGTTAATTATATTATTGTACTAAGACTAAGGACATGCTATTATATTTTTATTTCTCCTTTGTCTGAAAGCAATCGCACCAATTTCATATACCTTATTCTAAACAAACCAAAACAAATTCTGTTTTTATATACCAGAATCTACTGCAATTTAAAATGTTATCAATGTTTAAAGACAAGATGTTTCTCATTTTGATTATACTTTTTCATATCTTGCTGAATTATTGCTGATTATTTCTTTCTTTTGTCTTTCATTCATTATATTTCTTTTCAGGTACTTCTATTCCACTGGTACGGCACTGTTTTGATAAAAAGAAAGTACAGCTATATCAAACTAACAATCACCGATTATTTAAATGTATGATGGACTGAAAAGCTTTCCATTCTGTTAATAATAATAATAATAATAATAATAATAATAATAATAATAATAACTATGTATAGCGACTAATCTTTCGAAGTACTAAGAGCTTTACAAGATAAATAATGATATGGCTACAAAAAACAAAAAACAAAACACCATGAAATTAGAAGAATAAAAATATAAATGCTGAAAATATTTATGGTAGGAAACATCAAGTCTTTAATTTTGTTCTTGCAGTCCAAAAATGTGAGTTTTAAGAGCACTCTTGAAATGTATCACTGTCTTTGTGTTTAATTTCAATGGGCTTTTCATTCCACGTTACTGTGCCCTGGCATTCACAAAATGTTGTCCATATAACTTCTATTGCAAAGTGGGAATCAGGAGTACACGAGTGTCAGAAGAGGAGCGTAAGTATATTGCTCGTGTGTACACATGGGCGAGGCCAAATATGTATGATTTACTGGAGTCCATCAATGAAAAATAGCACAGAGAACAAATGTTATGTTCGATTTTGGATCTAATGGATAGCCAGTGTCGGTTTCAGAGGTGATTTGATGCAAGTTCGTGGGATACAACAATGAACGTAAAATATTATAATCAGGTCTATGAAGAATCCAGTCTAAAATGTGACGATGTTTATAGGTGGGTTAGCTAACTGACTGCTTAAAGTTGGAAACATAAATTGGAATTGGGAGTTTTTATGAAAATGGGTTTCCAGGACAGACAAAGTGTCTTTTGAAATCTCCAAGAATACTTAGGTTGCCACTTATCTAATTTCCATATGCCAGGAGATTCGGAAACTGCTCCAAAGAAAGAGAAATTTAGTTAGTTCGTTTTGTCTACTAGAAGGAGGGCGGTAGAAGCAGAACAAGTGGACAGACCTTTGTTCCAGTGTGAGGGTTAATTAGACTAGTTCAAACGATTTGTGTGGCAGAAATTTAAGGTTGTGTTGTGTTTGAGACATTTTATCAAGGAATTATTTGTGATGACGCCAATTCCACCTCTGTGAGAGTTGCGGGGGAACGACTTGATGGAGTAACCGGTGGGTGTTAGATTCGTGTGCTTAGACTCATCACTTGATGTTTTAACCTTGTTTATGTCAAGAAGAACACTCGATATTATATACGTTGATAAGATTATATATATATGTTAGCTTTTCTGGTGATCCTACTAATTGTGCGTTGAATAATGCAATACGCAGTGATATCTCTGGGATAGTTGACACAAAGGTTGGCGATTTAAAAGGGAATTGCACCAGGCTATCTAATTTAACGGCCGAAGCTTTAAATTGTTTAGCTGGAAAGGGCGAAAGGTAGATAATTGGAGTTCTTCCTGTTCTACGCCGGCCAACTTTGGATCCCATTGGACAGTTGTTTTGGGAAAAAGTTTCATCCGACGATGACTTATAGCAGATAATAATAATGATACTACTACTACAACAACTACTACTACTACTACTACTACTGCTACTACTAATAATAATAATAATAATAATAATAACAAACAACAATAATAATAATAACAATAATAACGATCATAAGATTAATAAATTAAATATACACAAAAAATCTAACTAGTGATTTTTGTGGAATGGATGTTTGCAAGATTGTGACTGAGATATTAAAATTAATTTCTTGTGCAATTGGTGTTGGAGAATAGAAACCGTGTGTGTTTTGGATTAAATGAATAACACAAATACAATGTGTGTAAGATGACAATTTATGAAATGAATTAATAATGACGAATATATGGGTATAAATACAATGATTCTCTCACTCTATCATTGTTCCAATCACTCTACACAAACATTCACTCATTGAAAAAAATATTAATTCAATATGAAAAACAGATTCAAGAAACCTCTTGGACTGCAGATACGTTTCAAGTTAGGTTCACATAATCTCCTGGAATACAACTAAGATTCAATATAATCTCATGCAAATTAAAGTGTACCCAATTGAAACAACCATTGCAACAAACATGCTTCTTGACCCTTGAACAGTCGTTCGATTCATAACTGCACAGTTCTACAGAGTTCTTGGGTCGGCCCACACTTTATTCGGCTGCTCGCACCCTTCACGGATCCACCACATGTACAGTCATACGTATACACACGTACAGAGTGCATACAACACCATTAAATTAGCTACAGCTACATTCGGCTCCACCACATGTACAGACATACGTACATACATACATACGTATCGACAACACGCATCACTAAATACTCCGGAAACCCCAGACAGATCTAAACAGCTTCCAACCAGTCTAAACAGCTCTAGACAGCTTCAGACAGCTCGAAACAGCTCTTGACAGCTTTTGACAGCTCTAGTCAGCTACCAGACTGGTCCTAATAATGGGTTCTGAAAACTCTCTAGATTTATGCTGATACATTAAACTCTAATAGCAACTTGTTATTCGCAGTTCACAACTTTTTCAAATCTGTGTTGTAAGAAATGCATCATTACACGGCAAAACAAACTGAAAAAGCTTCGCATATCAAATAAAATTATAAATTTAACACTTACCCAAATGGCTGGAAAACACAGTTGAGAGTGTACATTCCTTGACAAGATCCAAAACGACCAGTGTGTCGGTTAGAATCAATCTCCTATTAATGTATAGAGAGGGAGTAATATTCAGGGTAAAATAGACTTGCATATCATGCTTTCAATGTCTTACGTCGCAAGTAATTCCGGGGAGATACATGTTAGTACCGTCTTTACCTGGAAAAAGACTTGTTCACCCTTGATAACGTTGTATGCATGTAAAACGAAACAAAGTTAAATAGTTATAGGCAAAAGCAAGTTATTTTGTTCCTAATTTTGTGACAACTGGTGACTTTTATATGGAACCAACACTGCCATCAACCCCTCTTTATTACATTCATTTTTGAATGGAAAGAGCTATTTTTAATAGTGTCATGTGACAAGGTAACTAAAAGAATAAGTATGTCCCTTATGTATGAATACATTTTCACTAGTACTGTAAACAATTAGCATACCTTTCATTATCCATCAACCATCTAGACTTTATTTTATCTCTGTAGCAGACACATGTGAATACGTAAGCCACTTGGGCTGCTCATTTGCTGCACACGTTACGCATTTGATCTCCAGTACCAGTCTAACTGTGACAGCCTGTCACCAATAATTCAACACATTTCCAAGCCTAACTCAAAGTAAATGTAAGCCAAATTACAGATTTGGCTTATGTGTGAATTTAAAAATGTTAGGATTATGATAATTAGGATCATGCCTTCTACCTTAAAAAGTTAAGGAGGTGTCAAAATACGAAACTATCAAGTGAGACCTTAATTTGAAACAACGTTTCTTTTTTCACTTCTGTTTACATTTAAGTAATGATGAATGTAGTCCCAGTTCGTTTAACCTTGAGCACAATGTAGTATGGAGAGCCTAGGAGTGGTCATTTAACGCAATTAATGAGGATCCATCACTGCATAAACGGGTTCATTGGTAATCACGTGATAGCGGTTTATTGACGAACAAAACAAGTTGTAGCAGTGGAGCATAACAGCTGAGAAAAATTCTTCTCGTTTCCTAAATAAAGCGATAAATAAACACATACGAACTGAACAGCCAATGATGAAACATAATAATGTAGACGAAGATAGACAACAAGCACATATATCATGAAAAACTGCACAAAAACGGATCAGCTGCTTCAATCCGGTTCAGGGATAGCGGCCTTTTTTATGGAAGTCAAAGTTAAGGGAAATATATAATCGAGTTCACAATATTTGAAGAAAAAAGCCTTCACTAGCACATAAAATGCTGTAGAAACTCAAATCAGGCTCTTGAAGATATTTCCTTGTCTGGTTTTAGTACAGTACAATAGCTGTATCAACAGAAGCAGCAGCGATAGTAGCTGTACTAGAAGAAACAGTAGTAGTTGTATTAATAGTAATATTCGTATCAGAAACAAACTTAGTAGTTGTAGTAGTAATAGCAGAAGCAGTAGTAGTGGTAGTTATAGTATTTATAAAAGTAGTAGCAAGTGAGTAGCGGAAATGGCAGTAGTAGTAGCGGCGACAGAGGCAGTAATATTAGTATTATGTAGTAGTATTAGCAACATACACCAGTAGTAAGTAGTAGATGGATGAACATAGGCAGTAGTGGTAGTAGTAGCAACAATATCACAATAGTAGTAGTTGTAGCGGTAGTAGTTTTCCCGATAGTATTAACAGTAGCATCATAGGTAGCAGAAACAATAACAATAACAGCTCATGTAATGGTAGTAGTAGCAGCGGCAATAATAGTAGCATAAGTTCGAGCAGAATAGTTGGAGCAAAAGTGCGAAACAAATTGTAGCAAATGAATGTGCAGTTTTAGTAATTGTTATTGTTCTCTGCTTGTTGTAGCACGGCGAAACGAAGCGAAGCAAGAATAAGGGAAAGAATAATAGTTTAGAGAATGATAACATAGCAGTAGCAACACTAACAAGAGTAAGAAAAGTGTTTAGTGTACACTGATTTATGCATATGAGTAAGGTCTACAGAATGACAGACTGACGGGGACATTAAGTGCTTAATTAACACAAGTGGCTTATACGATTTGACAGAGAGAGAAAAAACGCGTTTCCTCCCCTTTCGAAGAATAAAGGATGAATTAATACTGCGTTGGTACGGATACCATATATACGTACATACTAGTCTCAACGCTTGTACATTAGGAGCAAACTGAAACCGTTTTCAGACTATGGGTAATTGGCCTTAAAACCACTATTGCGCAGACACCTCCAAAAAGAGACAACGTTTCGTTTAAAACGATCATCTTTTAGTGAAAGGTTCAATTCAGGAGTAAGTTGAAAGAACGACAAAAAGGCTAATCCGATAGAGGTGATCATTAGAGTAATCCTTATAGTATAAAGTGGAGTATCAAACACGGGTCCCTCCGAAAGACCGTATCCCGGGCCATCGGACATGCCCTTATACGGCCCTCGGGGTGGTTTGTGTTTGAGACCCCTGGTGTAAAGCATGTGAATTCGTAACGGGTTATCCAGATGAAAGTTGACCGTAGAAAGGTCGAAAAATACACGTAGTAGGAATATGAAAAGGGTATATATGGTAGTGTTTGTGTCGTTAAGGCACAGGAAGAAAAAAAAAGATCAAAACTCAGACTCTTTTTATAGATTTTACTTTTCACTCTTATAATTCGACAGTTTGCATTGTGTGATAATGGGATACAGGCTTGATATCTTAGCATTACTGTCCATTTTCTTGACCACTGGCGTGGTACTGACTGTACCGGTCACGACAAGTAAGTAGAAACTTAACATATTGCGATATCAATGGCATTACTATATGTTACTATTGTCAGTGCCTCAACATTAAGATGGGAATTGTCTGGTAAAATGCAAAAACCGTGTATTGTTCACTTTTTAATCACCGTTACTGTTCTGTGTATTTCTCTGTCCGTCTATATATGACATATTTTCAGATATATAACGTTTAGTTTCATATTTTGTTTTCGTGCATCTTTCTCAAACTTAATATGTGCCTTGCCTATTGATAAAAGTGGCAGCAAGATCAAAAGTCAAGGTCATCTACGCTGAAAACGAGAGCCTAATTCTGCATGATAAACAAGGCTTTCTTGACCTAATTTTCATGAAACATCACAGGTTGACGTCACTGCTGTGTTTTGACTTTGAGGTTGATGCATGAAAGATTAAAGTTATTGGAGTGAACACTGTAATTTATATTCTTTGTGTGCCTCTCTTATGCTCAATGACACATATTTCCTAAATTCAGATTTTATGAAACTGTACACATGGTCTGCAAATTACTAAGAGGCATCTGTCTCGTGCTTTATGGGTCAAGCGATGGAAGGTATAGGTTACTGGAGTCAAATTTTAAATTTAATTCCGCATGATAAATTCAAGTCGTCTACAAAAAATTTTGATCAAGTTCATGTTTGTTATATATATAAAGTTTGTGATGGACCTATCAAACATCAAGGTCACTGGACGTGAAATTGCAAAAATTAAGATAATCATACAGTTGTTATAATACAGTCGGTCTGGATAGTGATGATAAGCCAGTATCCCGATGGTTATTTTTGGTTACTTGCAGATAACTCGGTGTTTCTATGAATACATTGTCTTATATCTATTAAAATAGCATGCTTGTACTTTATTAAGCCTTTCAACTTTGATTTTAAAGATGGAGATACATAAGTAAGAGTCTGAATCAATACTAGTCAAGCTGGAAAAACCTTAAATTAGTTTAATTGGCCTCTCTGTGATTGGTACAGATATTACAGAGGTTTCGTGTCCTTCACGAAGGCACACATTCTTGACTTCCAAATGCTGCATATTATATGTACAGCTTTATTCACGTTTTAGACACGCGAATAATTCAGCATTTCCATAGCTTCGTTGAAATTTATTTATTTTCTTTAAACATTTACCAAGCTATTATTATAATAATAATAATAATAATAATAATAATAATAATAATAATAATAATAATAATAATAATAATAATAACAATAATTGCATACAAGACTTAGAAAACGAATTTGGGTATACGAACATTATGAATTATATAGAGAATATAAATATTATGAATTATGCAAAGTATATAAACGTTTCTAAATGGTTCAGTTTCATGAGTGCTCCGAAATACAGCTTTGATCAACTCTTCAAGACTTAATAGGCTCACATACCAGTCCAGTATGTTCCCCGCTACGCATCGTGTCCACTGTAAGATTGATGTAAGAAAAAGTCCCTAAATTCGCCATCTTCTTAAAAGCTAAAATTGCCTGGGGTCAAGTGAGTGAGCAATATGTTTGATTTTTAAGTCTAATTCAACGTACAAGTCATATAAAATGGATGCGAATTCGTTATCGGGGATTCAGTATGCATGTAGACAAAATCTGAAACTCAGTATACATGTAGATAAAATTTAAAACTCAGTATGCAAGTAGGCCTAATTGTGGACCAGTATTGATGTAAACTCAACTTGTGCATAAGCTTATTGTATATTTAAATTAAATTCTGCATATAGCATGGTATATTGAGCTCAGCAAAATACTAAATAGTCAGGGGAAACTGACGCTTTATAACAATTTAGAACACTTTCTTGAACGTGGTGTTGAAGTCTCGCTCTGCGACTGAAACGTCATCTGCCAAATAAATGCTTGAATTAAAACCATTTGCTTTCTCCTGACTCGATGCAATGTTAAACTGTAAATCAATACAGTCAGGCATTAGTTTTATATTGTAATCTGTTAAGTTGTTTTCTATTGAATTCTTTTCTGAATTCCACATATGCAAGTGTCTTTATATTTGTTTTGTTTTCACAGCTGTGATATACACACTGAATCTATATGCAGCTATTGGTAAGCGATTTATCGATATCAAGTAAATCTTTGCTCAGAATATGTTCAACTATTCTAGTCTTCTTAGCACACATATTATTGACCCCTCCCTGAATAGCATACTTCTTTCACGACTGCTCAGATGTTACCTCAAAGGGATATATAGCCAATTATATATGCATCACTTTTCTTACGTGGAAAATACGCAAGTTATGATCCATATCTTTGTTTGGTTTTTTTATTAGAATTTTTTTAACGTAGCTTTAACAATTTTTAAGTCATAGCGCTACGATGTATGCAGCGAGGCAGTTTATAGTGATGTCTATCACTGGGGCATCATGCCGCTGACACATAGCATGATATCCCACTCGGTCATATTATCCTGACACCAGGCCGACTAGTCCTAACACTAACCTCTTAATGCTGAACACCAAGCGAGGGAGCTGTTAGTACCATTTTTGTAAGTCTTTGGTACGGCTCGGCCGGAGATTGGACCCACGATCTCCCTCTACCACGGCGGACGCTCTAACCACTAGGCCACCGGAGCGTTTGCTGCTTCATTTCTAATTGTTGTAAACATTGCAGGAAACAGGGACTTCATGAAACATTTTGTTAATCGTAAAGAAACATGTTAGGTCAAATAATGACCATTTAGTGTAGTTGCTATTGATGTTTTAGGATTGATCGTCATTTTTCAGCACAAGATAGGCTATAAATGTCGTCCAGAAAGCCATCTGAAGCTGCCGGCAAGCTTTCTCACATGCCTACAATGGCTAAGCCCGAGACTCGAACTCACGCAGACAGAGTTGAGATGGCAGTGATCCGTAACAGTGAGCGCTTTAGAAAACTCGGTCATTCAGGGCCCCGACCATTAGTGTAATTTTCTGGGCTGTTAATTTTGATATAAGAAACTTTATAGATTTTTTTAAACTTGAAAACCTTGCAAAATGTATCCGTTCTGTGAATGTTTTGTATAGATATTTGGCTAAAATAGAGTCAATCAATTATTATTGCAGTTAATTATGTACTGCAATAGTTACGTTTGCATTAGGTTGTGTTTCAAACGTTCAACGTCAATCCTTTCTTCACTATCTCTGTTTGCAGTCATTCACAATAAGACAAATCTAGTTCGAGTTTATAACCACCAACAAAGCATGCACCAGTGTGCAACCATTTAAACAGGTAAAGTTCACATGTTATCAGCGAGTATTTCGTGAATAGGTAAAAAGAAAATGAAGCTGAAATGATCAGTTTGAAAACTTCTTAAATATATATTGTTGATGGGAACTATCTCTAACCTGCAATAGCTGATATAAAAATATATAGTATGCAGTTGTACGGCGGAGATTAGCGCTGCGTTCTCAACTGTTAATAGTTCCATATGTTGTTATATAACTAGCAAACACATAAACGTCCTGCAGCTCCCGTCTCTGCAAGTAATATATATATATATGATTTTAAACTCGATCGTATCATGTTAACAATTTCATCTGACAAAAGATGTTTATATATAACTTTTTTCTGTATTCTTGTTTTTTCTGTTGTTGTTGACTTCGCTTTTGTCTAGATTGTTGTTGTTGTTGTTGTTGTTGTTGTTGTAACTCTTTCTTGTAACTATTAATGCTGTTGTTTTGAGCCTAGCTTTTCTTCTTTCTATTTCTGGTTTTTCCCTGAATTGTTGTATATATATATATATATATATATATATATATATATATATATATATATATATATATATATATATATATATATATGACTCTGTGTGTGTTTGTGTGTGAGCAATGTTTATTCTTCAATAGTTTGATACATATGCTAGAAAACACATGATTGGTTGAATTATTCCTTACTAACCAACCCTTTAATGCCTTTAAGGAAGCTGCTTCTGCAATCGACTATTTCTTTCAATTTTATATTCGTTACTTTTTATAGATGGGGCATGGAGTGAGTGGAAAGATATCTCTCATTGCAACGCAAGATCCTGCAATATCAGCTGCAGCATAAGAAAAGGACCTTGTGACAAGGGCGAGATGGAACAAATACGCTTTTGTAACAACCCATCTCCTTATTATGGCGGCAAATGGTGTCACGGTCCGGTTCTTCGAACGGTGGACTGTGCAAACTACGTGCAACCAGGTGAATACAGCTTAAGTATGATTTAGTTTTGAAAGGTGTTCTGTGTAACGGATTTAAACTTAGATAACAGGACAAGTCAAATCAACAATCATTCAAGTTTGCAAATTATAATTTTATTTAAATAAAATTTAAAAATCAAAAAATAATATTTTGTTTTTAAAAGTCACTTACTTTCTTCTTAACTTATAGGGACCAAGCAACAACCTCTGTAGAGAATTTTTGAACATATTCTTTAACAGGAAACAGCAACAACTGAAAGTCAAAATATGATAGCCCTCTGAATCCCCAAAGGGTAAATATGTATTTGATCTGCTGGTCACATGTATGACACAAGTATCATATACGTCATTCAGAATGGCATAGAGATAATTGGTTTAAACACGACAGAAAGGAAGACGAAGAAAATAAGAACTTTAATGGAAAGTGAGGATAACTTCAAACGTTGAATAATATTGCTTAAAAGTGACTATGTATCCGTGCAACTGATATGACATGTATGAGCTGATACTGTTAAACGGATCTTGATTTCTGCTCCAAAGTCACTTTTTGTAACTAACTATTATGTAGAGGTAAATGAAATGTAGTAGGTATGTTTGAACGATCAAAGATTGAAATTGTACGGGCCACTAGATTGCAGAAAAGAATTTTTTCCCAGAAATATCGGCAAAAATATTTTCCAAATGTGTTCCTGAAAATATATCATTTTATATTACAACTCACTTCCTTTTCGTCATTGATGTCACTTTATTTTTGTGTTGTAAAGTTTGAATCGTAGGGTGCGATATTGCCTTGTTGAATTACTTTCGGAATATCCTTAAACACATAGATTGTATATCAAATTAACGTCTTTGTAATTAGCAAAGCAAAGAATTCCTAGTATCAATGGCTGCAAGAATAAAACGACGAGAGAAGAAAAGAAGAAAAAAAAACACAATAGGGAACAAAAATACAATCAACATTGTAAAGGTATACTGATGCAAATCTTAAACACTATAGCAAATATATGCAAACTTATATTGAAATTGCATGCAAGCTTTTCTCTTTTGGTCACACTTGATGTATTTTCTCACATGAGGAAAGACCAACTTTTGAAATTTTCTTTTCTAAATGAAAACAAGGTCACTTGCATTTCTGTTCATTTATTTAAATTTCTTCTAACTCTTACTTCTGTGTAAAACTTGTTTTGGTGGGTGTGTCATCGATATTGTTGGTACTCCAACCGATAAATTATATGGTGGTGATGGTGGTGGCAGTGATGATAGTAATAATGGCAGATACTGACATTCCTTTCCAGGCTGGAGTAAATGGGGTCCTGTAACATGTGAAAAAGATTGCCGAGAAAGTGAGAATGTCACAGTGAAAGGCTACAGACGTCGAACGTGCAATCATCCGCCACCAATTCATGAAAAGGATACGTGCTGTGGTGAGGCAAAATGGGCACTTTTATTTCATACATCTTTCCCTATTGTGCGTATGTAAATAGGGTGTAGTGATTTTGTCGTACACTTTTACTTCTTATTTATTTTCATTTGTAGTTTTATTGTATTTATTTATTTTAACTTAAAGTGGTGATGGGCTGGAAATATTATAACTGATGTAGACTGATTGATAGGTACCAAAAAATTATTATTACTTTTATCTATACAAACTGTTCTAATTAACCTTGCTCAATGCATTATATATCATGGTATTGCCCTGCCATTTGTCACGTGACCATGCATCGTTCGTGTGTAAAAATGTGCAATTTCAGGATCAATGTAGTACTTTCCAAACAATGGCATAGTTTTATCTTTGACAGGACAAAATAGAGTTTTGTTCTCTCCAATTTTGCTTTCTTAATAAGTCAGCCACGCAACCAAATTCCAACGAATATCTCTCTGGTATATGGTCTTCCATAATTTTTTATGCTGCAGCTTTCCCAGCAATGATTTAATATATCACCTAACCGTTGCATCCCCGGAACGGCTATAGTACATATCATGTTATTTTTACAAGAAATCACCATAACTGTATCACAAAGGACTTCTGCAGCTACATGTATGTTTTCGAAACAGCCAATTGGAAAGCTATTTTCGATTTCTTCGAAGCGGTTGAGCCAATATTATCAACTTTTGTAGACAAATATTCTGTGAATATCATCTACGAAGAGAGCTTCCGGGGTTGCCTGACTAATTACGTTGTGCTTTCCATATAAACCAACCGTTAAATATGTTAAATTTCTTCCCCAGATGTGTTGAACCAATTCATAGCAGACTTCTTACGAGACTGTCTTAAGACAGATTCAGCTAAAATTGTAGTCAGAAGAGCCCTTTTCTGACCCTCAGTTCAAATTTGTCGTTGCTACTTCCGAAAGGACTTCATACCTTAAACTGCTAGACCTCTTGTATATTAGACACCACGGCAAGCGTCAAGAATTAGACGAACTAAGCAACAATATTACATTGATAAATTGATTTTATTCTGTTATTTTGGCCTTCATGCATGTATTCAGTTATTTGTCCTGTATACTGATAAATTAAGAAGACAAAACTGGTTTGTCAATTATTTCGCAAGAAAAGCAGCATTTACGGTTCAAAAAAGGATGAGTAATTGCAGCATAAAATTATTGAAATCTCTGTTTTCGGTATATTTCCATAATTCATGATTCCGTTTTAGACTCATGATTGATATTAAGACCCTTTAAATTCTTGTCAATTATTTATAAATATCAACAAATTAGTGACGAACAACAGTTTTTTGCATTACATGTGCGTGCAAGTATCTTATTGTATTCAGTGGAATGAATGAGAGACAGAGAAAGTGAGAGAGTAATTTATTTGGTTATTTCTATATTTGTCAATTATGTAAAATAAGTGTCTCTGAACATAATGTATTATGTAAACTGTTAAATATTTATTTTATCTTCTACACATCACAATTGTTCTTAATATGAATTCTTTTCAATGTGAAGTATCCGCAAGTGTTGTCTGTGTGTGTGTGTGTGTGTGTGTGTGTGTGTGTGTGTGTGTTATGTTTTCGTGCGCCTGTATTAGCGAACATGACAATGTGCTAATCTCCTGGAGAGTGACGATGTGATAACATTTTTGACGTCTCAAAATAATATAATCAAAAAATATTTTGGTCATAATTCACTATAATTATTGAGCACTTTTGTAATTTCCGTGAACAATATGTTTTTAAAAACATGAACCTAAATTTAGAACTGAACACAACAAGAAGACTGGTTCTGCGTATCATGTGATGGCAAGAATGATTAATTTTCTAGAAAAATAGGATTTTATATGCTCTACCTGACAGAATTAAGACTGTATCGATAACTCAAATTCAAATAGAACTGTTCACTATTAATATTGATTTGAATATATAATTCACAATCATGGAGAAAAGTTAAGTTAATTTCTTAATGTTTATACAATAAGTGTCACTGAACATGAATATGATTTGGAATAACATAGCATATAATTATTACAAAAATCAACAAACAATAAAAATTAAAAATATATAAGAATGTAGACTATGGTTAAAAAGAATAATAAACAAAGTGTGTCTAGTTTGAGTCAGTAATATCGCTACCATGTCTGCATTGTGGCAGTTTATAGTGATGTCCAGCACTGGGGCATCATGCCGCAGACATGTAGCATGATTTTCCACCCACTCACATTATCCTGACACCAGGCCGACCTCTCCTAATACTAACCTCGCAATCCTTAGCGCATAGCGAGGCAGCTGTCAGTACCATTTTGCGTAAGTCTTTGGTATGACTCAGTCGGGATTCGAACCCACGGTTTCCTGCTTCCGAGGCGGAAGCTCCAACCACTTGTCCACCGGTTCGGTTAGTACACAAAGTAATTTAGGTTATGTATGAATATTATGCGAATAAAAAAATAACACACCACCACACCAAGCAAGTTAGATTCAGTATAGAAACTGGGCATAATGGAATAGCACACCATGTAATTTAGATTTCGCAACATATTCAAACGTTTGTTCCTACTATAAGGACTTCATGGCATTACACTAATAATTAGAAAAAGCAAATAGATTTTATTGTCACGGTAAAAGAAAACAGGACTTAAAGATTAACTATCAGTATTATTCTAAAATTCCTATACCTGTATCACAAGCTCCCAAGGAATTTAGTTTATCGAATGAATTAAAAGTCCTGAACGTACTGATGACAAAAAGCCCAAAATGTGCCAACCTATCAATAATCTAGATGTATCACATTTTTCCAAACTCCTTTGAATGAGTTCAGGTTAATTCTAAAATGTCTTTTTACTCCATACATAATGAGCACTTTGTAATTCCAACTAATAATCCAAAAAATTGTTTCCCTTAATAGTATATCTAAAAATGAAAATAAATGCATCTGCAGTCTGGTATTAAAACAATCGCATAGGAAATATGAATCTGGATTTGGAATGACTCTAATTATACATTTATTTATAAGCATTCCCATGTATTTCACAATAGCTTTACTTCAATAATCTTTTGTCATGTGCCAAGTAAATTCCACTGCATTGCGCAATTACATGACTTAATTTACTTAACCAGAATTTTATTGAAAGTCGTAAACATGTATAATAATATTGATATTCAGGTTTGTAAACATGTATAGCTCATTGCAATCTATAGTTATATTCCAAATATAAAGACACAATATAGATATAGAGAAAACAAGGTAATGTGTAACATATTTTACTCTGTGAATAACAAATCGCAATATGCCAAACTCACACCTGAAATTTCGCAGTTTCCTGAAACGATGAGAGTGTGTTTTCAACTCACCTCGCTATTAATGACCAAGAAATAAATATTTTCAGGTAATGATATACAAGATGCGGAAGACGACTCAAACATATGCAAAGACTTGCCATTATGCATTTGTAAGTATGTACTTTTCCCATTATGTGCAAATACTGATTGTATAGTCTCCATTATTTCTCTCGTACTGTTCTTGCTTGCACAAATTATTTGTGTTACATAGGCGATTATCGACTTGACTGTTGGCGAATGAATACTGATTGGAACACGTGAACTAAAACAAAACGATCAAGGAATTCTAGAAATAACTCTAAAGATGAATATTATTGAAGGATGCGGGAATTGCAATGCTGCTATAGAATGGAAAAGAATAAATGCATTTTGGTCCATAATAGTGTAAACTACTCATATTATCCGATATTTATCCGAATAAATTATGGTATATCCGATGCAAATATAAGATCCAACATTATATTAAGGCTACCTTAGATGTTAGATGTTGCGTAGTATATAAATATCCACATATTATGCAAGCATCAAATATGTAGGTCTGTCAAACCTTGCCGACTGGCGGATGCAACATTGTTCCGCCCAGCCAGGCGATTTCCAAGTCTATGAATTATGTATGGATTATCCACCGCATGAGACACGATGTGCTGTGAACATGGATATGACTTAGAAATGTCAGACGTTTTTTCACATTCCGAAACTGATTAAGCATTTGCAACGTATACTAATTATTTGTTTGACAGGTATATTATATAGTTATCAACCATTTTTATTTTGTTTGACCCAAACATATGGTTCTAATTTGTATTTATATTTTCTACAGCTGCATTTATCACTGTAAACTATTTATTTTGTTAGATACCACAGTTTCCACTACCGATACTTCAAGCACAACAAAAGTGACGGTGAGTCAAATTAATATTCGGAAATGTATTCTTCTAATCCATACGGTCCTGCTTGTTTCCAGAAGTCACGTCTTACTTTGTGGCCTTCAATGATTTTAAATATATGTTCAATAATCAGAAATAACAGACAAACGTTATGGAATAGCAATTTTTCACGTTTATCAGTGGTGGATTAATATGTTGTTTTTTATTCTTGCATATCACTGTTTATAAGTCTACTTTTATTATATACGAGGTTTCTGGTATTTTGACCGTTTAATATGAAGGTTTAGATGGAAGTTTAGCTCCTATAATTTATATAATATTCAATGATCCTTCTAGTGCTCATTTACTAAAATTTTGCTAAAATTATTAAGAAAGGGTGTTTCAGTTTCCTGCATAATGTTTGCAATATACGCTATCACCTAAATGTCTTTAAAGCTGTGCATTGTTTTAAAACATGTTTTAAACGTGTCATTCATTTTATGTCAACTTAAATTTAAACTTCTTCATAATATGAAAACTTTCAAAATTTCCGACACTCAAAATTAGCTGTGTCAGTGTAAAAACGCAACGTTCTGTTCAATAAATTGTAAGCCAAACATTTTAACCGTCTCCAATAATGTACGTCAAGCTTCCAGATTTAACGAAATGGCAACTTCTGTTTTGAGTTCAGTAAATAGCACGCAGGATGATGTTTACATATTCGAACAATTGCGGCTATTAAAGTAGATTCTTACTCTTCCGAGTAACGGTAAGAGTATCGAAGACGCACGTTCCAGAAGAATAAATGTAATTTGTGGAAAATCTGACTGTATATACGGATTATTATGATCAAGACGACGGAGAAAGAAGAAAAAGAAGAAAGGACAAAATATACAATGACTGCTATACACGTCCAGCTTACATGGAAAATTAGTAAATGTAAGTTGTAATCAGAGAACGAGGAGCGTTTCAAAGCCAATA